>JAEIGD010000181.1:0-127414 GCA_018903425.1 Zaprionus nigranus | reverse complement strand
AGTGGAAGAAACATAAGTTACACAAGCACTATTCAATAAATATATTATTAACAAGAAACAATCAAAAAAAAAAAATCTGACATGGCACAAGATAGATAATAAGTAAATATAGATATATAAATAATAGATAATAAGTAAACAAAGTGTAACTTTAACATAAGATATAACGCTTATAAAAACAACACTCATGTTTAACATTAAGATACCCATTCAAAATGTCGTTGGAGTTCGTGGCCTACACCAACAACACGTCGCCTAATCACCTTTCTCCGATCCGGCCATTCCCCTTATGGCCTTCTCTTTCGGACTGGGGGGAGGAGTTAACATGCCCCTCTCCCCGGCCACAGGGAAACAACACCGACCCGGCAACAAAATTCAGAGCCGAGGAGTTTTAACGAAGATCGCCAACACGAACTCGGCCGAAGAGACATTTTGCCTAAGCATACAACTTTTAGTAATAAAGAGCTGTTATTCTCGTTTCATACTCCGAACTACACAGTTGTTTTTTTGAAAGCTTTCCCTCCCCCGGCCACAGGGTTGTAACTCTGCTTCTGCGTCTTGTTGATGTGGACCGATTGTTCTTGCGAGAACTGTTTTTGAGTAGGGCGTTTATCTGTTTCTCGATGCGTTCTAAACGGTCGTCAACATCAGTGTTGCGGGGTGGTAAAGACTTAGCACTGTAGTCAACCGCGCGTACATTGTGAAAGTCGCCAATATCTACTACTTTATCTGCCAACTTAGCCAAGTCTGATAGGCTGGCGTCCGCTACTTGCAATATAGTTTGCAATTGTGTTGGTAAGCGCTGCATCCAAGGTGCTTTTAGGAAGGTTTCATTAATTTTATTTGCGGTGAGCGCGCTTAACTTATTAAGCAATTGTGAAGGACTCTTATCACCAAGGTCGATCTCCGATATTAACTTCTGGATTTTCTTCTGTTCGCTTTCACAGAAGCGTTCCAGAATGCAAGATTTTAAGTTTTCGTATTTGCCTACGCTTGGCTGGTTGACAACTGCGTCGGAAATTCGCGCCAAAACTGGCGCTTCGATTGATGCCAGAACTGTGTTGAACTTTGTCGTCAGAAGTTATTCCCGCCAAAATAAATTGCGTTTCGATTTGTGCCAAAAATAAATTGGGCTTCGATTTGTGACAACCATAATTCAGGGTGCTCGGGCAAAACGGTGGTATTTTTATAGCCACGCGTTTGATTGCAGCGTCGGGAACACGAGCAACGGGATCGTGAAAATCGTCGGCGTCGTCTTCCATGGCGTCGTTGGTAGCCAAAATTGATGCGGATTTTCGGGTGTCTGTATAAAGTGAATTCACGTCGGGGTCACCACTTTAATGCGTATCGTACACAGAAATAAGTTCTATTATTTATTCACGAATTTATACATAGACTGAATTTATTAATTATAACAAATTGGCGCATGTAACAGGCAAAGAAGCAGCGATGGATGGTCATCGAGAATAGTGACTATTCTAAGCTGCTGAGAGTTGCCACAGTACCCCCCCTCCTAGAGTACCAGTTAGGAAAGGTATCTCGCTGGGAGTATGACTCGTCGTCCAGATCTCGATACCTGCTGGTTAAAGACGGTCGATAGAAACATTATTGTCCTTTATGCGACCTTTGAGAGTAAAGTATTTGTCGTGTTTCGCTATTACTTCAAACGGACCCTCGTAGTTAGGTTCTAACGGAGTTTTAACTCGATCCACTCTGACGAAGACGTGTTTGCATTGATTTAGATCGGGGTGAATAAACTCTTGTGGCGTGTGATGGTGCACTGGCTTAGTAGTTGGCAGCTGCGATATAGTTTTTTGAAGAGCCTCGGTGAACTCAGGCTAGGTGCGATTTTCAGTGCTTGATGAAAAAATCCGCCAGGAACTCGCAGTGTTGTGCCGGTCACCATTCGGCTCGACTTAACCCGATGTCATCTGTGATCGTGGTGCGTAGTTCTAGTAGGATGAGGTGCAATGTAGTGCTCCAGTTGATTGGATCAAGAACATTTTTATGGCAGCTTTTAATGTTCTGTGCCATCGTTCGACCATGCCGTTAGCTTGTGGGTGGTTTGCCGTCGTGCGTAGATATTTAAAAGCAAAGATTATAGAAAGCTCTTGGAACAGTGTGGACTCGAACTGCCGTCCTAAATCCCTTGTGATGTGGAGCGGAATTCCATAGAGCGCGAACCAGCCAGAAATCAGTGCACTGGCAACTGACTGTGCTGTGATGTCAATTAAGGGAATCGCAGCAGGCCATCGTGAGAAGCGATCGATGCACGTAAGACAGTATCGATATCCGTTCGAAGAAGGCAGTGGGCCAACGATATAGCGTCGCAGGCGGCATACTCTCCAAGTGGCGATTTGTATTGCGCTGGACTTTGGCTTTTTGGCACGGGATGCAAGAACGTACGATTTTGGCAACATACTTTGCCATGCGAGGCGAAACGTAGTGCTTGCTAACCAACTTGTTCGTTGCCTTAACTCCTGGATGGCATAGCGAATGTAGGCCTTGGACTACCGTTGGGCGTAGGCACCTGGGCACAAACGGGCGTACCTGTTTATTGTTAACGTGGCAGTACAATTGTTTGTTTGAGCCTGGAATAAACAATTTCGTTAGTGTCATCTCGTCAAAATCTATGTGTTTGATGGCGTAGATGCGTGAGAGAAGGTCAGCGACGTTGTTTTCTTCTCCCGAGATGTGCTGAATGTTGGTGCTGAATTGGCTAATAAAAATCCAGTTGCCGGGCGCGTCGTGGTGATGCTTTCTCACTATTTTGAATGAAACCGAACATCAGCGGTTTTTGGTCGGTGAAGATTACAAAATTTTTGCCCTCCAGTGCGTACTTGAAATGCAGAATGGCCTGATAAATAGCGGTGAGCTCTCTATTGTAGCTGCTATACTTCTTTTGCGCCGATGAAAATTTCTTGGAGAAGAAACCCAGTGGCTGTGTTTGTCCGTTGACGATCTGATGTAACACGGCACCCATAGCATCGTCCGATGCATCGGTGGTCAACGTTACTTGGGAATTTGGTGCCATGTAGTTCAGCAACGTAGCATTTGCGAGCTCGTTTTTACAGGCGTCGAACGCGTGATCGGCTTCTGTAGACCAGAGTATCGCTGTTTTGTCGTTTTTTTATTACCTTGAATCAGTGTCTGGAGAATGTGTTGATTATCATCCGCACGTGGGATAAACGGCCGATAAAAGTTGATCATACCCAGAAACTTTTTCAGATCCTTAGCGATAAGCGGTTTTTTAAAGTGACGAATGGCTTCCACTTTAGATTCAGATGGTTTTAAACCGTGCTGGCTGATGTCATGACCCAGGAACGTGAGTTGCGACTTTCCGAACTGACACTTCTCGAAGTTCACGGTGAGTTGTGCCTTTTCGGAGGCGGTCGAGGACTATGCGGAGGTGCGTCTCGTGCTGCGCTACGGACTCTATAGCGATCAAAATGTCATCGATTATGCGAAAGCAAAATCGAGGCCCTGTATGACGTCGTTTATGTACCGCTGAAAAGTCTGCGCTGCATTTCGTAACCCGAACGTCATGAACAAGAATTCGAATAACCCAAAAGGCGTGATAATGCCTGTTTTGAGAATATCTTGCGGCTCGACAAGAATCTGGTGATATGCTTTTTGCACTGTTACGTTGTTTAGAGCTTGGTAGTCTCCGCATGGACGCCATTCTCCGTTCGCTTTTTTACCATGTGTAAAGGGCTTGACCATTTGCTCTTCGAGGGACGACATATTAATTTATCCAAAAGATAGAAAAAACTCGCTCTGACGAAAAAGAGCATGGTTGGCGGCATTTCTGGGCGTCGCTACCGAATTTGCTGTGGTACCAACACATGCTTGAAGTTTGACCTGCGTCTTGGGTTGTGGCGCTGCTGCTGCGTCTTGTTGATGTGGACCGATTGTTCTTGCGAGAACTGTTTTTGAGTAGGGCGTTTATCTGCTGCTCGATGCGTTCTAAACGGTCGTCAACATCAGTGTTGCGGGGTGGTAAAGACTTAGCACTGTAGTCAACCGCGCGTACATTGTGAAAGTCGCCAATATCTACTACTTTATCTGCCAACTTAGCCAAGTCTGATAGGCTGGTGTCCGCTGCTTGCAATATAGTTTGCACTTGTGTTGGTAAGCGCTGCATCCAAAGTGCTTTTAAGAAGGTTTCATTAGAAAAAAAGACACAATTTGAAAGGATGAGTTGTTCAAATTGTTCTTGTTCCTGTACATTTGGTAAATTCAGTACATAGTAACTATTTTTCTTGGGATCATCATGATTTGGAGAGTTTAGAGCGCAAAAATGCAACAACATTTGCTTTCTTATACGACGCTGTAGTCGTATGAAACTTATATGTTTTAATCATGGAGTTTTTGACCTTCTCGGATTGTTTTCGGAAGTTTAGCTTCCACTAGAGATCTTATTAAAATTTCATGTACAAGTAACATTCAATAGCTAAGAACCACTTCTTTCTCTCCGAATGAGAACGGTCAAGAAGAACCGCACGCCTGTTTGAATTTTTACACCTGTGGAATACCGTTGCCTAGATTATGCTAGCCACCACTACCACTTCTGCTGGTGGAAACGTTATGTTTCTTAGCAGAGCGGCCGACGACACATACCTAGTTAAGTTGGCATAGGACAGTCAATCCCTTACAGGGGTCACTACAAAAATGTGAATATTTGCTTACACTCTACTGCTCACCTTTGCTTTCGTTTAGTCTAGGAAAAACCATCTTTTGATTTGTTACATTATGAAAATACTGTCATACATAATTCTGAATATAATACTGAATATTGCTGTTAGTACATCGTTGCCTACCAATACTGATTTTCTATTTGGCATGTTGTTTTTGTTGAGTATATTGATTGAAATCTTTTTGATCGGATCATTTAATATTTTCTTCACTTGAAAGCCCTTTACTTCAAAAAGATGCCAGTTCCGGCCCCACGAAATCTCACAAAAGCATTAGAGCTCGCACAACGCACTAGCTCCTCCAATGATCAGGAACCTCGCTCCGTCGTCCCCCGGTTAGCCGCCACAATGATTTTGACTATACTGGAGTTCGAAATATGATCGAGTTATTTCTTCGCTGATGCTTAAGCCTCATCTATTACTGTACGTGCAACTTCGTCACCAATGGCATCATAGCTATTCACACGTAAGACTGCCGACATCATGCAAAAACTCGAAGAATTCATTTATCGAGTCAAGTCGTTAACCGACGAAACCTTGGACAGTTATTTCACGGCTGGTTACTGGAAAAGCTAGTGATTGGTACTGGCGATACCATACACAGGTAGATTGCATAGTTTGGTCAGATTTTTGTGCAGTCGTTTGCCAACATTACAAAGACTACCGCTCAGATTTTACTTCCACGGAATTGATTTGTTCTCGCAAGCAAAAAGATTAAAAAGTCTTGTTCAACCTTTTACGAAATTCTCGCGTTCAAGATTGATAAATCTTGTTTAAAATTGACGAAGAAGAGTTGGTGGGGATTTTAAAGAACAATCTTTTGCCTGATACTCATGGGCGTTGGCAAATTTAGAGCTTTCTCTTGAACTCCCCCAACTTGAACTTCAACTTGCCGCCATCCGCAATGCTAATGCATTGCAATGAAAAGCTCACGTGGTGGAACTCTTGAACACAGCCGGGAAAATTGTTTAATACCTTGACCCATATTTTGCTATGGTTGTTGAAAAGCTAAAAGGTACAAGCCTCACTGCAAACGCTGCCAAACAAAACTTTCGGAGAACCGCCAAAAGGGTGCATCCAACAAAAACAGGATTCCCCCAGAACCGTAATCTTGACTTCCCTAGACCCGCGCAGATTAACCTTTCCATGGAGATTCTGATCCAAATTTGTATCAGGCTGAACATGACTCTGATTCGCCCACATTAGACTCAACAATTTTTTAAAAGTTAGAAATCCTTTGTTTTCCATCTCGGTATCGTTAATAAACACACGGTTTATTAAACAGAACGGTAAGTTGTTGATATCAACTATTTTCAATAACAGTAAAGATCTGCGTTGTTACGAAGGAGTGTCGTTCTTAGGTTTTACAGAACTTGGTCTGCTAGGCACCGGAGCGAACATTTAATGCACAGCCTCTAATTTCGCCACAACAGATTTTCTCAAAATGCACAAAACAACACTCGCAATAATCGAAGCCAGCAGCAGAAATAAATTGTTTATTTGAATTTAAATCCGAGACCGCGTCCTTTTTATTTTATGAATTTTCGTTCTCTGAAAACCTTAGAGGTTTTTCATTGGTGCCCCAGCAGGGACCTCGGTGTTTTTTTTTTCGGCTTTAAAAAATAATTTTATTTTTTTTTGAAACTTTATTGTATGTTGTCTGGCATTGGTTCGCGCGTTCCGTGTGTGGGTGTAAAATTTGAAGGTGCCATCTCGTAAACTGGATATTTATTTATTTATTTATTTATTTAATGTCAACTAATGGCAGTCGACTGGGTAAAGAGTTAACAATAAAATTTAAGTAATGGAATGTAAAAAATATTATTAATATTATATTTTATTTAAATTAAAATTAAATTTAAAGATTAAAATTTAAAATTTAAAATTTAAACTGGGATAATAAAAAGAAACCGATCCAACATTTGTTGCAAAGGGATTGGGGAAAACCCAGTAAAACCCAATCAGATCGGTGGATTAGTGTTAATTGTTGTTAAGTGTTAAGTAGTTAAGAATGGATAATTTGATCGAATTAAGGGAGGACTCTGAATTGAAAACTCTAAACAGTCTATTGTAATCGGCACAGAGAACTCGAAAGGGATCATGCAAGCTATAATTATTATGACAAAAGTCCAAGGAAAGTGGCAAAAAATTACGAGTTACTCTAGAAGGAATACAGAAATTAATTTGGTTAAGCAGAATAGGAGAATCAATGTCGTACTTGATTAGTTTGAAAAGAAACGTAACACCTAACATAATACGACGATTAGTAAGAGAAGGTAGGTTAATAAGAAGCAGTCTACTAGAATAAGATGGCAAGTCTACACCTGGTACCCAGTTAAAACTACGCAAAGCGAAAAGTAAAAAATTGCTTTTGAACAGACTCAATTCTATCTTGGTGAATATAATATTGCGGCGACCATACGCAAGAACCATATTCAAGAATTGGACGAACAAGAGAAGTGTAAAGTAATTTTGTCGTATAAGGATCTCTAAATTCTTTGGCCCATCTTTTTATGAAACCAAGTACTCGAAATGCCTTATTGACAATTTGCGCAATGTGACGATCAAATTTCAATCTATGATCAAAGAGAATACCTAGATCGTTTACCTCGGTTATTCTTGAAAGGAAGTTTAAATCAAATGCATAGTTGAAGACGTGATAGCTACCTCTGTAAAATGACATAACTTTGCACTTCAAACAGTTAAGATGCAGCAGATTATGCCTGCACCAAGCAAAGAGCAAATCAAGATCTGTTTGGAGGAAGTTGAGTGTAGGATCACTATACGTCAGAGTTTCACGTCATCAGCATACATAAGGATATTAGAGTGAAGAAGTATTGAAGGAAGATCGTTGATAAAAAGGTTAAAAAGCAAAGGTCCAAGATGGCTGCCCTGAGGAACACCAGAAGTTACTAAGATTGGCTTTGATAGACAGTATTTAAAAAGAACTCGTTGAGACCTGTTAGCTAAATAATCGGATATCCACAAAATAAGCTTTTGTGGAAAACCGATTAAATTTAACTTATGAATCAAGAGATTATGATTTACGGAATCAAATGCTTTACTGAAGTCAGTATAGACGACATCAGTTTGCATTTTTTTCCGAAATCCTAAAGTAATGCGGGAAGAAAATTCTAGAAGATTAGAAGCTGTGGATCTTGCCTTTACAAACCCATGTTGATGGGGCGAAATTATCGATTTACACATAAAGGTTAATTGAGCCGTAAGATTTTTTTCAAAAATCTTAGGTATTGCAGACAATTTAGATATACACCTATAGTTCTTCACATCATGGTTAGAACCACTTTTGTGAAGAGGAATGGAAAAAGAGTTTTTCCAAATAGGTGGGAAAATAACTGTTAGACAGTGACAAGTCAAGCAGCTTAAAATTGGGTTAAGAAGTGAGTCAGCACAAAATCTTAGAACACATCCTGGAACTCCATCAGGGCCAGGAGAGAAAACAGGTTTAAAAGATTTCAGATCACTAAGTAAAGAAGTTTTGTTAATAGTAGGACAAAAAAAGAGTGTTAAAATTATTAATAGGGTACGGGTAAGGATGTATGGAAGAACTATACGGATTAGTTGAGTAGGTAGATTGAAAAAAAGTCTGCAAACAAATCGGCTGCGGCCTGATCAGTGGTTGCTTCATTTTCTCCGAAAAATAACGAGGATGGGAATCTACTGGATCTACGTTTCAGGTTGACAAAGTTGTAAAACTGCTTAGGGTCCTTAGCGAACTGCAAACGACAACGACTCAAATACTCGTTGTAACAATTTGCATTTAGAGCAATAAAGTTTGCTCTAACAGCAATATATCTTGAAAAGTCAAAAGGTTTACGAGTGAGTTTAAATTTTTTAAAAATACCGAGATTTCAAATTTTTTAAACTCATAAGTTCACGAGAGAACCAAGGTGGCCTGTTTGACTTTACTGGGAAAGCAAGAGGAACACATTAGTCGAAAAATGAATTCATGGAGGAATAAAAAATGAGATGCAAGTATTTAAGTCAGAACATGAATGCAAAAATGACCAATCATGTTCTAAAATTAAATGATTAAGTTTTTCAAAGTCGGTCTTACGGAAACAACGTGATTTTACTTTACGAGGAACAGATGCAATTTGCATTGAAGTAGGCAGAGCTAGAACCAGGTATTAGGCGCAGTGGTCTGGTTCGGCAAAGTAAGTCTAATCGGCTGCCGATTCTTTTTTTCTTTGCCTCGAATTCTTTAACCATAATATGAGCTGGCCAAAAATCTGCCGTGCATATGAGGTTAAAGCATTCATTGGGTACACAAAGTTTAAAGGATGATATGTCCCGTTCATAAGAGAACTTAAATTTTTCCACCTTTATCTCAGTGGCTTGTATTTTTAGCTTGAATATAAGCCATGACATCATCAGATGTGAGATCAGGGGCAAGCCTGTTGGGGCCTCGTTGTTGACCGATTCGGGAACCGAATTCTTCTGAGCCGCCGATCTCGTTACCACAGATGTGGTGATCGGTTTCAACGGCTGTATCAACGGAGTACCATGCTGAGCGGAGGCGGTCGAAGGCAAAATGGCAGCAGACAGGGTTTCTTCTTTGCGCGTAGATTTTTTTTTGCGCTTCGGGGACTCACTCAACAGCTGAAGGCCATTTAATTCTGAGTCCAGCTTAGAGAACTGTTGAGATAGCGTACGAAAACTACTAACCAATTCCCTAAAGCCTTTCCGTGTCTGCCGCATGAAAGATCTCATTTCATTTTGCACCTCACGACACTCCTCACAGCAATAGTGCAGCCCAATGCGCTTAGCTAAAGCGTCAGCAGTTGTACCATTGACATTGGCACATTTGGCATGTACAACATTATCACACAGCCAACATGAGATGCTAGGTTGAGCGCACGTAATCTCACAGATTAGATTTCCTTCCATTATATTAAGACAACACTGTAAAAGAGTAGCCAAATAAAACGTTAAAAAAAAAACTAAGAGCAAACTACGTAAAAAAAAAGAGAGCAAATGCTAAGTAGGCGAGAGCACTAGCTGTCGTTACAGTAACTGCAACAACAAATGCACAGCGCAAACGAAAGTAGGAGAGAGAGACAAACTGAAAAGAGTAAGCGCGCTCGCGACAGAATCTAAAAATAGACTTAGCTACCAAGCAATACAACAACGAAACTAAGAAGAGTTGATGTAAACAAAGAAGCCAATAGCAAACCAATTACCAAATTACCAAACAAAAATGTTTGACTAATTTAATAGAAAGCACTCGCGAGTGAACAGATTTATATAGCAAAATAATAGGAGAAAACACTATAAGAAGTATTAGTACACTTTTTGTTACGTGGAACACCGGTTAATCAAAAGATATCTAATTAAGTTTGGAGAGCAAAAGAAAAACACGTCTGTTCACTTGAAAAGCTAGCGAGTATATTGTATGATATCGTGGATATCGCCACTGGATTGTAATGTGCCTTATGGAGGATACTCGTCGGTCTATATCTATCGATTCCCTAAACAGTCTTCAGGTATTCAGTGTCAAAATTGAGCATATACAGATATACCTTTATAGTTTATTGTGTGCTGTCGCTTTGATCGACATAAAATTGCCATTTAATATATTATTGCAGCTCAATTTCTGGCACTTATTATAGCATTTGCATGCAACATATATAAAATCATATGTATGTATGTACACAATAGAGGTGATGGCAGCGTGATGGTATGTGTGGAAACGCTGCAAGCGCTGTTGAATTGCGGATAATTCAGCCTTTTAGAAGCTTAGATCGGTCAAATCAGACTGTCGTTGGACGTAGAACTTGTGTTGCGCGAATCATTATTATTTGTACCACTTAAAATAATCACCTAATATTTCAAAAAATATAACATTTGGGGGTTCAACCGCTGAACAAACTTAACATATTAACTCAACTGTGAAACTATCTGTGCAAAAATTTAGGTCGTGGTGAAATAGCGTCAAAAAACTAAAATTTTGTTTGTGTGTATGTGTTGGCGCCGCAACGCCCAATTTCAAGAAAAGTAACGGTTAAAGACAGCGAGATAAATGCCAAGTGCGTCGCGCTCGAAAGCCACTGCCAGAAACGGTGTGAAAGAGACAATGGTAGATAACGGTGAAACACCAAAAACTTCGCGACAAATAAATACACGTACACAAGCACAAGAAAAGGAAACAGAAAAATGGATAATCAAGCACAGTTGCAGCAAATTATTCATGCATGCTCAGTTTCACATGCTCACCTATCAACCTTTAATACTTCCCCCAACACTTATTTATCCCTATTATGACCTACAAATAACCAATCGACATGTTTATTAGGCTCCTTTATTACCTAATCCCCCTCCTCACAACCCATTACCTTCATTTACACACCCTCTTTAATTTTTATTACCACACTCCACTTTTTGCACCAGAACCCGCGCCCATTATCCTTGGAGGCAGCAACGAACTGTCGCCTCACACCCGACAATATAACTAGATGTATGCTGGAGACCCCATCCAACTGGGATGCGGTTACTGAAATGGCAGCAACCGTCGTGAGGGAGCTGAGACGCCGGGAGCAGATCCGACACACGGTTGGCGAAAGATGAGCGGCACCTGACCGCCAGCCACCCTCGCGAAGTATAGTTTGGCGGCAGTCCCGCGGGAGTCGACTCTTTCTTTTTACACTTCTTCTTTCTATACTAACCTCTATATTATAAATCCATTTGATAAAAAAAAAAAAAAAAACTCTAACACTTGCGCATGCAAACACGATCATGCATACTCAGTTTTACATGCTCATCTATCAACCTTTAACACTTCCCACACTATTTTATTACCTACTGATATACCTAAAACCCATTAATTATCCCTATTATGACCTACAAATAACCGATCGACATGAAGAAGAAGCGGAACTGGTCGTAGCCGGAACAATCCCCATCGTCTTACTGGCAGAAGAACGCAGGACTGGAAGGTCTGGATGCAAAACCCAGCGGAGCAGCACGGTTTCGAGGTGGCAAGCGAGATGGGACAACGCGAGCACTGGACTCTGGACGCACAGATTAATCCCCGAACTGGATCCCTGGTTAAACCGACCCCACGGGCAGGAGGACTTCTACACGTCGCAGCTTCTCACAGGCCATGGATGCTTCAAGGCATACCTGCACCGCTTCAAACACGACGCAGATCCATTCTGCGACTACTGCGGAGGCGCCACCACAGAAAATGCAGAGCTTTCTTTTTTTGTGTGCCCACTCTTCAGCGCAGAAAGAGCTGCCTTGGAGGCAGCAACGTACTGTCGCCTCACACCCGAAAATATAACTAGATGTGTGCTGGAAACCCCAACCAACTGGGATGCGGTTACTGAAATGGCAGCAACCGTCCTGAGGGAGCTGAGACGCCGGGAGCAGATCCGACACACGGTTGGCGAAAGATGAGCGGCACCTGACCGCCAGCCACCCTCGCGAAGTATAGCTTAACGGCAGTCCCGCGGGAGTGGACTCTTTTCTTTTTAAACTTCTTCTTCCTATACTATCCTCTACTCTACTACCTCTACTACTATCCTCTATATTGTAAATCCATTTAAAAAAAAAAAAAAAAAAAAAACACCCTCAGCCTCTCAGATGCTATACTGATAAAGTGCAGTGAAGGATCCTACGCAGATATGCTGAGGATCGTCAAAACGAAGCCCTCACTCCAGGGACTGAAGGATAGCGTTCAATGCCTGCGCATGCAAACACGATCATGCATACTCAGTTTCACATGCTCATCTATCAACCTTTAACACTTCCCACACTATTTTATCACCTACTGATATACCTAAAACCCATTAATTATCCCTATTATGACCTACAAATAACCGATCGACATGTTTATTAGGATCTTTTATTACCTAATCCCCCCTCCTCACAACCCTTTACCATCATTTACACACCCTCATTAATTCTAATTACCCCACTCCACTTTTTGTGCTAGAACCCGCGCCCATTGTCCTAGAACCCGCGCCCATATTACACCTGACAATTTTTACATACGTGACAGGAGACCACCTCACGTACCTACCTTTTTATCCCTCATATACCTTTTTATCCCTCACGTACCGGAAACCATCTCACTCCACTTTTTGCACCAGAAATTCCCTTACTCCACTTTTTGCACTAGAACCCCCATTTCCTATCAACTATTGCCGCCACCACAAACATTGGTCCTTCGAGCCGGAGTTCTATCTTCATTTGTACACTACACGTCGGAGGATTTTCATCCCCTCGCTCCGCTCGAACCACGATCATCGGCATCTAATAATATGCGTGCCCTCTTGTACGCGTTTTCAAGTCTAAATTTAACTTCTCTAACGTAGTCATCTACGTAATATATAGGGTTTATATTATTTATGCTACTAAGTTGTTTTGCTAAGTTACTAGTTTTACCAAACACAAGTTCATATGGACAGTAATTATGTGTTACGGATGGTGTAATGTTAAAACAGTACACAAAATATTGTAACCATACGTACCAGTCAGTTTTATCTACTGATATATATGAACGAATGTATTCGTTGAAGGTTCTATGAATTCTTTCGACGGTACCTAGTGTCTGGTGGTGGTGAGCTGTAGACGATTAATTAATAAATTCGATAAATTCACCAAGCTAGCGCAAGCTTACCCCCTCAGCAATAGGAATACAATAAAAGTCGCCGGTGCCCTACTACAATTCATAAGTCACTATGGCGCACCACAGAAAATAATCTTCGACCAGGGCGCGGAATTTTCGGGCAATCTATTCAACGACCTCTTAACTCAATTCCAAATAACAGCTCATACAACTTCATTCCAACAATCTACGGGAAATGCTTCTGTCGAGAGACTGCACTCCACCTTAACCGAACTATACAGGATAATCATGAACAAGAGAAAAGAAGCACGCCTAGAACGCGATCATGTCCAAATACTCTCAGAAGCAATAGCAACTTCCTATACCCCTTTCGAGCTCTTCCACGGAAGAACTCACATATTCAACAAAACAATAACATTCGACAATCACCACGATTACCTTAAGAAATTAAACGAATTTAGAAAAGACATATACCCAAAAGTACAGGAACATTTAAACGCGACCTCAGAAAGAAGACTGGCTAAATTAAACAAGGACGGAGAGACACCAATCCAAGTCGACCCTAATGATAAAATATTTAGAAAAGAAAACCGTGGAAACAAGATAGCACCGAGATTTTCACTACACAAAGTTGATAGAGAAAAAGGCATCACTTTCCTAACAACTAAAGGTCAAACAAAAAATTAGGAAAACAGTTAAGAAAACAGTGGAAGAAACATAAGTTACACAAGCACTATTCAATAAATATATTATTAACAAGAAACAATCAAAAAAAAAAAATCTGACATGGCACAAGATAGATAATAAGTAAATATAGATATATAAATAATAGATAATAAGTAAACAAAGTGTAACTTTAACATAAGATATAACGCTTATAAAAACAACACTCATGTTTAACATTAAGATACCCATTCAAAATGTCGTTGGAGTTCGTGGCCTACACCAACAACACGTCGCCTAATCACCTTTCTCCGATCCGGCCATTCCCCTTATGGCCTTCTCTTCGGACTGGGGGGGAGGAGTTGACAAGAAACAATCAAAAAAAAAAATCTGAAATGGCACAAGATAGATAATAAGTAAATATAGATATATAAATAATAGATAATAAGTAAACAAAGTGTAACTTTAACATAAGATATAACGCTTATAAAAACAACACTCATGTTTAACATTAAGATACCCATTCAAAATGTCGTTGGAGTTCGTGGCGTACACCAACAACACGTCGCCTAATCACCTTTCTCCGATCCGGCCATTCTCCTTATGGCCTTCTCTTCCGGACTGGGGGGAGGAGTTAACATGCCCCTCTCCCTTGGCCACAGGGAAACAACACCGACCCGGCAACAAAATTCAGAGCCGAGGAGTTTTAACGAAGATCGCCAACACGAACTCGGCCGAAGAGACATTTTGCCTAAGCATACAACTTTTAGTAATAAAGAGCTGTTATTCTCGTTTCATACTCCGAACTACACAGTTGTTTTTTGAAAGCTTTCCGTCCCCCGGCCACAGGATTGTAACTCTGCTGCTGCGTCTTGTTGATGTGGACCGATTGTTTTTGCGAGAACTCTTTTTGAGTAGGGCGTTTATCTGTTTCTCGATGCGTTCTAAACGGTCGTCAACATCAGTGTTGCGGGGTGGTAAAGACTTAGCACTGTAGTCAACCGCGCGTACATTGTGAAAGTCGCCAATATCTACTACTTTATCTGCCAACTTAGCCAAGTCTGATAGGCTGGCGTCCGCTACTTGCAATATAGTTTGCAATTGTGTTGGTAAGCGCTGCATCCAAGGTGCTTTTAGGAAGGTTTCATTAACTTTATTTGCGGTGAGCGAGCTTAACTCATTAAGCAATTGTGAAGGACGCTTATCACCAAGGTCTATCTCCGATATTAACTTCTGGATTTTCTTCTGTTCGCTTTCACAGAAGCGTTCCAGAATGCAAGATTTTAGGTTTTCGTATTTGCCTACGCTTGGCTGGTTGACGACTGCGTCGGAAATTCGCGCCAAAACTGGCGCTTCGATTGATGCCAGAACTGTGTTGAACTTTGTCGTCAGAAGTTATTCCCGCCAAAATAAATGGCGTTTCGATTTGTGCCAAAATAAATTGGGCTTCGATTTGTGACAACCATAATTCAGGGTGCTCGGGCCAAAACGGTGGTATTTTTATAGCCACGCGTTTGATTGCAGCGTCGGGAACACGAGCAACGGGATCGTGAAAAACGTCGGCGTCGTCTTCCATGGCGTCGTTGGTAGCCAAAATTGATGCGGATTTTCGGGTGTCTGTATAAAGTGAATTCACGTCGGGGTCACCACTTTAATGCGTATCGTACACAGAAATAAGTTCTATTATTTATTCACGCATGTAACAGGCAAAGAAGCAGCGATGGATGGTCATCGAGAATAGTGACTATTGTAAGCTGCTGAGAGTTGCCACAGTACCCCCTCCTAGAGTACCAGTTAGGAAAGGTATCTCGCTGGGAGTATGACTCGTCGTCCAGATCTCGATACCTGCTGGTTAAAGACGGTCGATAGAAACATTATTGTCCTTTATGCGACCTTTGAGAGTAAAGTATTTGTCGTGTTTCGCTATTACTTCAAACGGACCCTCGTAGTTAGGTTCTAACGGAGTTTTAACTCGATCCACTCTGACGAAGACGTGTTTGCATTGATTTAGATCGGGGTGAATAAACTCTTGTGGCGTGTGATGGTGCACTGGCTTAGTAGTTGGCAGCTGCGATATAGTTTTTTGAAGAGCCTCGATGAACTCAGGCTAGGTGCGATTTTCAGTGCTTGATGAAAAAAATCCGCCAGGAACTCGCAGTGTTGTGCCGGTCACCATTCGGCTCGACTTAACCCGATGTCATCTGTGATCGTGGTGCGTAGTTCTAGTAGGATGAGGTGCAATGTAGTGCTCCAGTTGATTGGATCAGAACATTTTATGGCAGCTTTTAATGTTCTGTGCCATCGTTCGACCATGCCGTTAGCTTGTGGGTGGTTTGCCGTCGTGCGTAGATATTTAAAAGCAAAGATTATAGAAAGCTCTTGGAACAGTGTGGACTCGAACTGCCGTCCTAAATCCCTTGTGATGTGGAGCGGAATTCCATAGAGCGCGAACCAGCCAGAAATCAGTGCACTGGCAACTGACTGTGCTGTGATGTCAATTAAGGGGAATCGCAGCAGGCCATCGTGAGAAGCGATCGATGCACGTAAGACAGTATCGATATCCGTTCGAAGAAGGCAGTGGGCCAACGATATCTATATTGATGTGCTCGAAGCGAGCGTCGCAGGCGGCATACTCTCCAAGTGGCGATTTGTATTGCGCTGGACTTTGGCTTTTTGGCACGGGATGCAAGAACGTACGATTTTGGCAACATACTTTGCCATGCGAGGCGAAACGTAGTGCTTGCTAACCAACTTGTTCGTTGCCTTAACTCCTGGATGGCATAGCGAATGTAGGCCTTGGACTACCGTTGGGCGTAGGCACCTGGGCACAAACGGGCGTACCTGTTTATTGTTAACGTGGCAGTACAATTGTTTGTTTGAGCCTGGAATAAACAATTTCGTTGGTGTCATCTCGTCAAAATCTATGTGTTTGATGGCGTAGATGCGTGAGAGAAGGTCAGCGACGTTGTTTTCTTCTCCCGAGATGTGCTGAATGTTGGTGCTGAATTGGCTAATAAAATCCAGTTGCCGGGCGCGTCGTGGTGATGCTTTCTCACTATTTTGAATGAAACCGAACATCAGCGGTTTTTGGTCGGTGAAGATTACAAAATTTTTGCCCTCCAGTGCGTACTTGAAATGCAGAATGGCCTGATAAATAGCGGTGAGCTCTCTATTGTAGCTGCTATACTTCTTTTGCGCCGATGAAAATTTCTTGGAGAAGAAACCCAGTGGCTGTGTTTGTCCGTTGACGATCTGATGTAACACGGCACCCATAGCATCGTCCGATGCATCGGTGGTCAACGTTACTTGGGAATTTGGTGCCATGTAGTTCAGCAACGTAGCATTTGCGAGCTCGTTTTTACAGGCGTCGAACGCGTGATCGGCTTCTGTAGACCAGAGTATCGCTGTTTTGTCGTTTTTTTATTACCTTGCATCAGTGTTTGGAGTATGTGTTGATTATCATTCGCACGTGAGATAAACGGCCCATAAAAGTTGATCGTAACCAGAAACTTTTACAGATCCTTAGCGATAAGCGGTTTTTTAAAGTGACGAATGGCTTCCACTTTAGTTTAAAGTGACGAATGGCTTCCACTTTAGATTCAGTTGGTTTTAAACCGTGCTGGCTGATGTCATGACCCAGGAACGTGAGTTGCGACTTTCCGAACTGACACTTCTCGAAGTTCACGGTGAGTTGTGCCTTTCGGAGGCGGTCGAGGACTATGCGGAGGTGCGTCTCGTGCTGCGCTACGGACTCTATAGCGATCAAAATGTCATCGATTATGCGAAAGCAAAATCGGGGCCCTGTATGACGTCGTTTATGTACCGCTGAAAAGTCTGCGCTGCATTTCGTAACCCGAACGTCATGAACAAGAATTCGAATAACCCAAAAGGCGTGATAATGCCTGTTTTGGGAATATCTTGCGGCTCGACAAGAATCTGGTGATATGCTTTTTGCAGGTCGACTTTAGAAAATATATTCTTAGCGTATAGAATGCTCGTTACATCCAGTATGTACGGAATCGGATATCGATCGGGCACTGTTACGTTGTTTAGAGCTCGGTAGTCTCCGCATGGACGCCATTCTCCGTTCGCTTTCTTTACCATGTGTAAAAGGGCTTGACCATTTGCTCTTCGAGGGACGACATATTCCTTTATCCAAAAGATAGAAAAACTCGCTCTGCGCTGCTTTGAGTTTGTCTGCTGCCAGTCGTCGTGCACGAGCGTGAGTGGGCCGTTTGTCGTGATAAAATGGGTTACTTTTGACGTTAGCTACCACAAAAGTCCAAACAAAATTTCGTCTTAGTTCGAGTGATAATGTTATGAGTTTTTCTCCATAGGTTTGTATTTTTGAGCCATTGGCTGCGAAAAGAAGCTTTGGAGTGGGTATTGGTTTTGCATTTTTACAGGGTGGCAAAACTGAAATGTCGGCGCCGGTGTCGATAAGGAATTTTATTTTGGAAAAGCTGTCGCTGATGCTGAGGCGGGCAATTGTGCAGTGGCCCTCTTCGAATTTGCCTCCCGAATCCGAAGGCTGCGTTAGTTTTTTGTTTGTGACGAAATGTTGGCGGCATTTCTGGGCGTCGCATGGTTGGCGGCATTTCTGGGCGTCGCTACCGAATTTGCTGTGTTAGCAACACATGCTTGAAGTTTGACCTGCGTCTTGGGTTGTGGCGCTGCTGCTGCGTCTTGTTGATGTGGACCGATTGTTCTTGCGAGAACTGTTTTTGAGTAGGGCGTTTATCTGTTGCTCGATGCGTTCTAAACGGTCGTCAACATCAGTGTTACGGGGTGGTAAAGACTTAGCACTGTAGTCAACCGCGCGTACATTGTGAAAGTCGCCAATATCTACTACTTTATCAGCCAACTTAGCCAAGTCTAATAGGCTGGCGTCCGCTACTTGCAATATAGTTTGCAATTGTGTTGGTAAGCGCTGCATCCAAGGTGCTTTTAGGAAGGTTTCATTAACTTTATTTGCGGTGAGCGAGCTTAACTCATTAAGCAATTGTGAAGGACGCTTATCACCAAGGTCTATCTCCGATATTAACTTCTGGATTTTCTTCTGTTCGCTTTCACAGAAGCGTTCCAGAATGCAAGATTTTAAGTTTTCGTATTTGCCTACGCTTGGCTGGTTGACGACTGCGTCGGAAATTCGCGCCAAAACTGGCGCTTCGATTGATCCAAGAACTGTGTTGAACTTTGTCGTCAGAAGTTATTCCCGCCAAAATAAATTGCTTTTCGATTTGTGCCAAAAAAAAATTGGGCTTCGATTTGTGACAACCATAATTCAGGGTGCTCGGGCCAAAACGGTGGTATTTTTATAGCCACGCGTTTGATTGCAGCGTCGGGAACACGAGCAACGGGATCGTGAAAAACGTCGCCGTCGTCTTCCATGGCGTCGTTGGTAGCCAAAATTGATGCGGATTTTCGGGTGTCTGTATAAAGTGAATTCACGTCGGGGTCACCACTTTAATGCGTATCGTACACAGAAATAAGTTCTATTATTTATTCACGGATTTATACATAGACTGAATTTATTAATTATAACAAATTTGCGCATGTAACAGGCAAAGAAGCAGCGATGGATGGTCATCGAGAATAGTGATGATAGATTCGCCTGGAGAAGGCCTCTCGCGATATCGATACTCGTGTAAGCTATCGAGTTCGTTCACACTATTGTAAGCTGCTGAGAGTTGCCACAGTACCCCCCTCCTAGAGTACCAGTTAGGAAAGGTATCTCGCTGGGAGTATGACTCGTCGTCCAGATCTCGATACCTGCTGGTTAAAGACGGTCGATAGAAACATTATTGTCCTTTATGCGACCTTTGAGAGTAAAGTATTTGTCGTGTTTCGCTATTACTTCAAACGGACCCTCGTAGTTAGGTTCTATCGGAGTTTTAACTCGATCCACTCTGACGAAGACGTGTTTGCATTGATTTAGATCGGGGTGAATAAACTCTTGTGGCGTGTGATGGTGCACTGGCTTAGTAGTTGGCAGCTGCGATATAGTTTTTTGAAGAGCCTCGGTGAACTCAGGCTAGGTGCGATTTTCAGTGCTTGATGAAAAAAATCCGCCAGGAACTCGCAGTGTTGTGCCGGTCACCATTCGGCTCGACTTAACCCGATGTCATCTGTGATCGTGGTGCGTAGTTCTAGCAGGATGAGGTGCAATGTAGTGCTCCAGTTGATTGGATCAGAACATTTTATGGCAGCTTTTAATGTTCTGTGCCATCGTTCGACCATGCCGTTAGCTTGTGGGTGGTTTGCCGTCGTGCGTAGATATTTAAAAGCAAAGATTATAGAAAGCTCTTGGAACAGTGTGGACTCGAACTGCCGTCCTAAATCCCTTGTGATGTGGAGCGGAATTCCATAGAGCGCGAACCAGCCAGAAATCAGTGCACTGGCAACTGACTGTGCTGTGATGTCAATTAAGGGAATCGCAGCAGGCCATCGTGAGAAGCGATCGATGCACGTAAGACAGTATCGATATCCGTTCGAAGAAGGCAGTGGGCCAACGATATCTATATTGATGTGCTCGAAGCGAGCGTCGCAGGCGGCATACTCTCCAAGTGGCGATTTGTATTGCGCTGGACTTTGGCTTTTTGGCACGGGATGCAAGAACGTACGATTTTGGCAACATACTTTGCCATGCGAGGCGAAACGTAGTGCTTGCTAACCAACTTGTTCGTTGCCTTAACTCCTGGATGGCATAGCGAATGTAGGCCTTGGACTACCGTTGGGCGTAGGCACCTGGGCACAAACGAGCGTACCTGTTTATTGTTAACGTGGCAGTACAATTGTTTGTTTGAGCCTGGAATAAACAATTTCGTTAGTGTCATCTCGTCAAAATCTATGTGTTTGATGGCGTAGATGCGTGAGAGAAGGTCAGCGACGTTGTTTTCTTCTCCCGAGATGTGCTGAATGTTGGTGCTGAATTGGCTAATAAAATCCAGTTGCCGGGCGCGTCGTGGTGATGCTTTCTCACTATTTTGAATGAAACCGAACATCAGCGGTTTTTGGTCGGTGAAGATTACAAAATTTTTGCCCTCCAGTGCGTACTTGAAATGCAGAATGGCCTGATAAATAGCGGTGAGCTCTCTATTGTAGCTGCTATACTTCTTTTGCGCCGATGAAAATTTCTTGGAGAAGAAACCCAGTGGCTGTGTTTGTCCGTTGACGATCTGATGTAACACGGCACCCATAGCATCGTCCGATGCATCGGTGGTCAACGTTACTTGGGAATTTGGTGCCATGTAGTTCAGCAACGTAGCATTTGCGAGCTCGTTTTTTACAGGCGTCGAACGCGTGATCGGCTTCTGTAGACCAGAGTATCGCTGTTTTGTCGTTTTTATTATTACCTTGAATCAGTGTCTGGAGTATGTGTTGATTATCATCCGCACGGGGAAAACCCGCCCCAAAAAGGGTTTCCCCCCCCAAAAATTTTTTCAGATCCTTAGCGATAAGCGGTTTTTTTAAAGTGACGAATGGCTTCCACTTTAGATTCAGATGGTTTTAAACCGACTGAAACTACTCGAAGTTCACGGTGAGTTGTGCCTTTCGGAGGCGGTCGAGGACTATGCGGAGGTGCGTCTCGTGCTGCGCTACGGACTCTATAGCGATCAAAATGTCATCGATTATGCGAAAGCAAAATCGAGGCCCTGTATGACGTCGTTTATGTACCGCTGAAAAGTCTGCGCTGCATTTCGTAACCCGAACGTCATGAACAAGAATTCGAATAACCCAAAAGGCGTGATAATGGCTGTTTTGGAAATATCTTGCGGCTCGACAGGAATCTGGTGATATGCTTTTTGCAGGTCGATTTTATAAAATATATTCTCATCTTGTCTGAACATTATTATCATATTAATAAGGTGTTTCCGGATATGTGTATAGGTTTGACATAAGTAAAATGAATGAATATCACATAACACAAATTGTCAATAAGGCATTTCGACTACTTGGGTTCATCAAAAGATGGGCCAAAGAATTCGAGGATCCTTATACGACAAAGTTGCTTTATACTTCTCTTGTTCGTCCAATTCTTGAATATGGGTCTTGCGTGTGGTCGCTGCAATACCATATTCATCAAGATAGAATTGAGTCTGTTCAAAAGCAGTTCCTACTCTTTGCCTTGCGTAGTCTTAATTGGGTTTCGGGTGTAGACTTACCACGATATTCTAGTAGACTCCTTCTAATTAACCTACCTTCTTTAACTAACCGTCGTATTATGTCAGGTGTTATGTTCATCGTAAAACTAATAAGGTACGATATAGATTCCCCCACTCTACTTAACCTAATCAATTTCTGTATTCCTTCTAGAGTTACTCGTAATTTTAGGCCACTTTCTTAAGCCTTTTGTCCTAATAATTACAGCTTGCATGACCCTTTCCGAGTTCTCTGTGCTGATTACAATAGACTGTTTAGAGTTTTCAACTCAGAGTCCTTCCTCCACTCTGTTAAATTATCTATCCTTAATGAATTAACTTCTCGTCCTAATAACTAACATTAATCCACCGATTTGATTGGGTTTTACTGGGTTTTCCCCTAATGCTTTGCAGCAAATGTTGGATCGTTAATTCTTGTTTTATATTCCCCAGCCTAAATTTAAAAAATTTATAATCTTAATTCATTTTAAACTTTTTTATATTTTTAATCTTAATTTTATTTAATTTTAATTTAAATATAATAATTTTTTAAGTCGACTGGCTTAGTTGACATTAAATAAATAATGTCTGTTTTGGGAATATCTTGCGGCGCGACAGGAATCTGGTGATATGCTTTTTGCAGGTCGACTTTAGAAAAATATATTCTTAGCGTATAGATGCTCGTTACATCCAGTATGTACGGAATCGGATATCGATCGGGCACTGTTACGTTGTTTAGAGCTCGGTAGTCTCCGCATGGACGCCATTCTCCGTTCGCTTTCTTTTACCATGTGTAAAGGGCTTGACCATTTGCTCTTCGAGGGACGACATATTCCTTTATCCAAAAGATAGAAAAACTCGCTCTGCGCTGCTTTGAGTTTGTCTGCTGCCAGTCGTCGTGCACGAGCGTGAGTGGGCCCGTTTGTCGTGATAAAATGGGTTACTTTTGACGTTAGCTACCACAAAAAGTCCAAACAAAATTTCGTCTTAGTTCGAGTGATAATGTTATGAGTTTTTCTCCATAGGTTTGTATTTTTGAGCCATTGGCTGCGAAAAGAAGCTTTGGAGTGGGTATTGGTTTTGCATTTTTACAGGGTGGCAAAACTGAAATGTCGGCGCCGGTGTCGATAAGGAATTTTATTTTGGAAAAGCTGTCGCTGATGCTGAGGCGGGCAATTGTGCAGTGGCCCTCTTCGAATTTGCCTCCCGAATCCGAAGGCTGCGTTAGTTTTTTGTTTGTGACGAAATGTTGGCGGCATTTCTGGGCGTCGCATGGTTGGCGGCATTTCTGGGCGTCGCTACCGAATTTGCTGTGTTAGCAACACATGCTTGAAGTTTGACCTGCGTCTTGGGTTGTGGCGCTGCTGCTGCGTCTTGTTGATGTGGACCGATTGTTCTTGCGAGAACTGTTTTTGAGGAGGGCGTTTATCTGTTGCTCGATGCGTTCTAAACGGTCGTCAACATCAGTGTTACGGGGTGGTAAAGACTTAGCACTGTAGTCAACCGCGCGTACATTGTGAAAGTCGCCAATATCTACTACTTTATCTGCCAACTTAGCCAAGTCTAATAGGCTGGCGTCCGCTACTTGCAATATAGTTTGCAATTGTGTTGGTAAGCGCTGCATCCAAGGTGCTTTTAGGAAGGTTTCATTAACTTTATTTGCGGCGAGCGAGCTTAACTCATTAAGCAATTGTGAAGGACGCTTATCACCAAGGTCGATCTCCGATATTAGCTTCTGGATTTTCTTCTGTTTGCTTTCACAGAAGCGTTCCAGAATGCAAGATTTTAAGTTTTCGTATTTGCCTAGGTTGACGACTGCGTCGGAAATTCGCGCCAAAACTGGCGCTTCGATTGATGCCAGAACTGTGTTGAACTTTGTCGTCAGAAGTTATTCCCGCCAAAATAAATTGCTTTTCGATTTGTGCCAAAATAAATTGGGCTTCGATTTGTGACAACCATAATGCAGGGTGCTCGGGCCAAAACGGTGGTATTTTACAGCCACGGGTTTGATTGCACCGTCCGGAACACGAGCAACGGGATCGTTAAAAACGTCGGCGTCGTCTTCCATGGCGTCGTTGGTTGCCAAAATTGATGCGGATTTTCGGGTGTCTGTATAAAGTGAATTCACGTCGGGGTCACCACTTTAATGTGTATCGTACACAGAAATAAGTTCTATTATTTATTCACGAATTTATACATAGACTGAATTTATTAATTATAACAAATTGGCGCATGTAGCAGGCAAAGAAGCAGCGATGGATGGTCATCGAGAATAGTGATGATAGATTCGCCTAGAGAAGGCCTCTCGCGATATCGATACTCGTGTAATCTATCGAGTTCGATCACACTATTGTAAGCTGCTGAGAGTTGCCACAGATTTATTTGTGTCATGCATTGCATTGCTCACAAAATTTTGAATTTTCCCTTATTCTGTGAGCTTTGAGGTGGGTTTGTATTAGAGTTAGAATTATTTTGGGTTCTTGTTCGGTCGTTGAGGATTATTTCGCACACGCCCTCTTGTTGTGCTATTTGCTTGAGTTTAGATACTTTAGATACATGTCTAGCAAGAGTCATAAATAATCTATCAGGCAACTTCCTCATGATCACATCTTTAACTGTTTTAATGCATTTGTGTACGATCTTAGGTCTTGTTAATGTTGTTTTCTAACATAAGCTTATTTGATATAGTGAATGATTTAATTTCTAGGTCTTCGACGAACTTATGGATACTTCCGGTAAAGGGTGTATTGTATAGACACAAACGGTGTATCGTGATGAGTGCGTTCATTAAATCTGGCCAGGTTCTCGCTTCAGATAACTGTGACACTCGGTGAGCATCTCCTACAAGTTCCATCTCAATTGCACTTAAGCGCACATGTTTCTGTCTGGTGTCGGTTGATGGGTATAGTTGAAGTATGAACTCGATCCTATGCTAAAGGCACTGAGTTCTTGGGTGTTATCGCTGAATGAATGTATTCGTCTGATTTGACTTAACGCTTGATTCATGTGAGAGTCTAATAGGAATTGGACTTGTTCGGATGACATGATTGATTTTGTTTTTAGTTGTAGTGAAGCTTTTTAATTTCTGGTTTGTTGTTTTAACACTTTTGTATTTCCTATGCAGTAGGTTGACTCTTGTGTTGTCAACCAACGATTATACGTAGTTCTTTGGCGGATAAATAGTTTATTGTAGGACGATGCAGTAAGTTAACTTTTTGTGTGTTAACCACCGAGTTCACGTAGTTCTTTGGCGGTTAATTATGATATATTGTAATACAATTCACGTTCATTTTTGCGCCAAATTCGTGTGGTTCAATTGTAATGGTCGAAGTGCAAATCAAGAAGTAGAGCCGATCCACACAGGGTATTAATTTTAAACTTCAATATTCGACATTTGGATCAGGAATGATAGCGGACGGAATCTTCTTGTGCTGTAGCTCTTTGGCGTGGGGTGGGTTGTTGCCATATTCCTTCTCCAAATGTACACAACTTTATTATTTAGGATTCTTAACAGAAACTAAATGGGAGACTTACTCCAAAGATGACATGATCCTTGTGACCGTTTGTTCAATCATTCCTTGTATAATATTGAAGTCATCAGGCTGGCTACGACGATTGTTTGTAGAACGAATGGATCTGGTGGATCGAGGTGGTCTTCCCTCAGACAGGTCTCTCAGAAACGGCTTCACCTTGATTGGCTAGCATCTAAGGCAGACAAATTTGCTCCAATTGGATTCTCCAAAAGGAGATTCTGGCTGCCGACTTGGATTTTGCTGCTCAGCCATTGCCATGGCTTTGACCAGGTTTCGTGGTCATACCACGAGCAGCTGGCACAGCGTTAGAGTTCGAAGGAACTGTCTGAGATCTAACTTGGGAACAATTGCCTATCACAACTCGAAGTTCCTCTTTATTTAGTTCAACTCCGCATGTAAAACATTTCGAATGTTAAGTCAACCATGCATCTAAGCAGTTCTTATGGAATACCTGATTACATGAAAGTAAATAACAAGGATGGGTGTTATCCATAACCGTTGCACATAGTGCTCAAAGATTGTCTGCTCGTGCCGATGAAGCATGAGGAGGCGTATAAACGACTGGCATTTTGTAAATACTTTACTTTTCATAAACAAATATTTCTGGATTGGCAACAAAAGAAAGCAATCGGGAAAATAACTATATCTTGCAGTATCCTAGTTTTTTTAAATCTTTTCTTAGGCCATGGATTTTAAAAAAATTCATGTTTTTGCCAGTACACACAAACATACATTGTTGGCGGCGGAGGCGCCATCTTTAATCTCATCTTTAATCCATCATCTATAGTTTCATCGACAACTTTGGGGGCGCAGAATAGTGAAAGTGAATCGTGAAAAGAAAAATTTAAAAATGAAATAATACACACATGACACACACACACATAAAATCATGTATAAATTAATCAATCACACACACACACATGACACACACACACGCATGACACACACACACATAAAATCATGTATAAATTAATCAATCAGACACACACATCACACCCACCCTTATCAACCAATTGTTAAACTCATGCGTTCACCCTTCTTGAATGTTTAAAAATTTAAAATTCAAATTTACTAAAAAAAAAAATACTAAAACAAAGAAAGTAAAATTAAAAGCTAAAAATAATGTGAGTGCTTAAAAATTAAAGATTAAATTTAAAATAAGTGCTAAAATGAATTGAATCTAGTTTTTAATTTCTAAGCATTCATATTATATATATATAGTAAAACGGTCCTTAAATTTGATTTCGGAAATAGGTTGAATAATTTGTCTTCCTCTTCACTTTTGTCAAGTTCTTTGAACACTTTCTTTGGCATTAGGCCAATTCAGTGTGCTTAAATGATCACGTATAAAGAAATACGAATATAGAGAAAAATTATATGATTAGCTCCTTAAGAGTGAATTGATAATTATGTGTGTGCCATAAATATTATTATCTTGTAACACTACAGTAACACACACCGTACATCAACTTGGTACCAAGGATCTTGTCGGGGTAAGTGAAAGAATTTTATTTCACACAATATGATTTGCTAAGTTAATTATACAATTAACTGGCACAAAAATTAGTAACTGATATCTATTAAAAATAAAGAAAGAAAATGTTGAATCGTAAAACTAAAAAGAAAAGTACAAACTAATGAAGAAGAAATGCACTATTAGAAATTTTTAACCTATTTTTTTTAAACGTTATCTTTGAAAATAAAAAAAAATCTGCACTCGTAATATTTAAATCAAAATTTAATATCTGAAATGAAAAGTAAATATCTGAAGTAAATAGAAAAAAAAGAAAGAATAAATTGTTGCAACACTATTGCACTAATTTTTATAGTATCATGCTAAGACAATTAACTCTATTTTTCCTAATTATAAATAAATGAATTATGTTTATAATGTTTAACTAAATTCAATAATATGTTTCTTTGGATGAAAATGGGCTGAGCTTGCAGACCAGCTGACTTGTTTAGGGATTTCCTAATAACATCACCGAACGAAAATCAAGGAAGGGCGGGTAAAGAAAGTGGACTGCACCAACACCTATAGCAGCCTCGTCATCATTTAAATGATGTCAGTACATTTATAACTTGTATACAGATCTGAAAATGGCAACGGGACTAAAATTTTTTTTTAAGCTACAAATTGTTCTCTACTTATCTTACCACCTTTTCTAGTCATCGAACCACACCAACCGAATGATAACTAGCCGCATCCAGGGTCCCCTCTGACTAGAGAAAGAGACACTAGCAGTTGCATAGCAGATGTCTGCATGAGGATTGTGTATACGTAAATTACATACGTATGTATAGCCCTCATGTACACGTATCGGTTTGTTTGTATTTAAACATCAAATATTCCACGTATTAACATCTGCAATTCTAAACAGATGTATGCAACTTGCTAACTTATTTAAAAAGCTCTAGTATATAAATATATATATATATATATACACAGTAGGTATTACTAAAATGGCGCCCAACGTGGGGCCGCTATGCGTATAAAAACATAACATCTTTAGTTGCGCACGCAATTACATTTTTACAAATTAGCGCCTCAAAAAAGGGCTTAGACACGTCGATCTTCGCAATAATTCCATCAGTAGCGAAACAGCTTTATCTAAGCTTCAAAATATTCTGAGTGATAGTGATATATGCAAGCTTCGGTCTGTGAGTTTCACACGAGTTGTGAGGGTCTCTGATTGGAATATGGCTGTCAGATAAAATGTGCTTTCAGTTATCTATCAGAGATCTTTCAATCCGTGAGGGAATTTTACGAAACATAAAACTTGCTCGATTATATTGTGTGATAAACTAATATGGTGTCTCTAGCATGTATAATAGCTGAGATCTGTGTGTTCATCTGGTCAGACGGACATCCGGACATCCGGAAATCCAGACAGACAGACATAGCTCAATCGACTCGGCTAGTGATCCTGAGCAAGAATATATATACTTTATGGGGTCTCCCACGCCTCCTTCTGCCTGTTACATACATTTGCACAAAGTTAGTATACCCTTTTTTGACCATTTTCAATGGTCGAAGGGTATAAAAATGAAAAAAAAACTGGTCCGTATAGTTAGGCCTATGAGTAGTCCAAAAGAAACTAAATAATTTATGAAATCTTACGAAATTTATACAACTAAATAACTAAACCAATCAAAAAAAAAAAAATCAATTAAAAAATTACATAAATAAATAAACCTTTATTAATTTAATTAATACATGTGTTGTAGGTGTCATTGATCTCGTGTGAGACCCGATTTGATTTTTTTTTTTGTAACGGACTTATGTCTCAACCAAACATGCCACTTGCACACAGCCCTAAAACCGCCAAGCATAAAATTTGGGTGTATGTGTATAATAAGGCGACGTACATTTACATAGAAAAATTGCATTGAAAATTAGTGTTGGTAAACGGCTTGACAATGCCGATGACACGTTAAAAGAAGACTTTTAAATCAAATGCGCAATTGACGTCAGTGCAAAGACACGAAATGGACACACCACGACCACAAGTTAGCCCAGAAGATGAAAAGAATTTGAGAAACCTGTCTACCAACACAGGATTACCGAGGAGTACTCCAACTAATTGGGATGAAGACCGACGATCTGTGACTACAAATAATTCCCAACAAGAAGCGAAAATACAAATGCTACAGTTCCAAATGGAACATTTGAAGAAAGAACAGGAATTGCGGACAAAACGGATGCAACTGGAATATGAGGAAAACCAACTTACTGGAGAGGGAAATAGAAATGGCCAAATGAAGATGATGCAAATGTCCCTAACGACCAGAAAAGGAAGCTTCATTGATGACCAAACAGCAGCAAATCGTACCAATGAGTGGGTAGACAACGCTCAGCGTAAGTCTGACACAGCAGATAAAATTTATAAAGACGTCAAAACTGTAAATGCCCTTGAAAGTTTTATGGCAAGACAAACAATCAAACAAGAACTGCCTTCATTTAGTGGTGATCCTTTAGAATGGCCTATCTTTATTGCAGAGTTTGAAAATAGTTCTCGTATCTGTAATTTTAGTAATTATGAAAACATTAATCGCTTAAGAAGAGCACTAACAGGTCGTGCAAAAGAATGTGTACAGTCACTCCTATTATTACCAGACAATGTGAGACACATAATTGACATTTTAAGAAGTCGTTTCGGTGATAAGATACGACTTTTTCCGGTAATCAAAGATGATAAATATGACAAACTGACCACATTTTATGACATGATCACAAATCTCATTCACACATTGTTTTCGTTTAATGACATTAATCAAATACGTAATAATTTTTTATTTGATGAAATTTGGGAAAAAAATACCGATCTCTCAACGAGTTTCGTTAATGAAATATTATCAAAATACTAAGTCTGAACAGCCAAAAGTAATTGTCTTTCATGAATGGTTAGGTCAAACAATAAAAGCGTCAACAGCATTAGGCTTTGGTCATAATAAGCCTAAAGACTCCACTTTAATAGTCTCAAGTCAAAACAACAGTAATGAGAAATCTAAAAAATATTGTAACTTTTGCAGGTCAATTGAACATTACTTAACAGATTGTGCAAAATTTAAAGATGCAACAGTTGAAAAAGATGGGAGCATGTAACTCAGAATAAGTTATGCATATCATGCTTTGGCAGAAAACACGTTTTAAAAGGATTGTAGACGTAAGAAAACTTGTCAAGTAGTCAGTCTTTCACTAACTTTCTTGGTGATCAGCTGTGTTTAGCTTTTGCTCCTGTTATTTAACGTTTTGTACTAAATTTCTGGTGATTTAAATTTCTGATTTGTGATTCACTACTGTGTAATAACTTTGTGCTAACAAATTGATATATAAGTAACTGGTAAAGTAGTGTTTATTGTATTTAAATTACATTTTATCTAAAATAACTTGCGCGTCTTAAGCGTCTTGTTTTTGTTTTTGTTTGCAGTTCACACTCCCACGCTCATTCTCGCTTGCATCGCTCTCTGAGTGTGCTGCGCTGTGCTAAGTGTGTACCCTAAACGGCTCTCTCGCTACAGTAGTGTTGTTATTTTTTCTGCTTTCTACATACACTTACTCGCGCTCTCACTCTCACGCTTCTTTACGCTCTCTTGTGAGTTACGCTTGTGTTTGTTTGGCTTGCTTTCTTGCTCTCTAACTGTTCTTTTTAACTTTTTGTTTTTGGAACTTATTCTTTTTGGTGTTCCCTTCAATTTTCAAGGCATATTAATTTTTCATCAACATGCTGGTGTGCTCTGCTACTCCTTGTAAATGCAAGTCTGATACTAAGCCGGAATTTGTTTGCTGCTGGTTGTGTGATAACTACTTTCACATCAAATGCTTCGGCTTAACAGTACGCATTAAAGATCATATTACTAATAGAGAATCTGGCCTAAAATGGACATGCAAAGTTTGTCGAGTGAAAGAACTCACTGAAACCAAAATGCTTAGGGAGACGAAATTGAAGAAGATTGTGCTAGACAATTGAATAAAAGATATCAGTATCTGTCAGCAGAAGAGTCAACTCGGGACAAAACAAGGTCGCGAGTTGACGCTAAGAGCCCCATCAGTCTAAATCGTCCTTTGCTTGTGCTGATGGAGGGCGTTCATCATCGTCTGTGTGCGTCTTCTGCAAGTCAGAAACGCACAATCTTGATACGTGTCCATCGTTTGCTGCTATATCAGTTATGCAACGTTTTGAATTCGTCAAAACACAAAAGTTGTGCCTATATTGTTTGATTGTGGGTCATATGGTGTCAAAATGTAAGGCATCAAAATGTCGAATTTGTTCGAAGCCTCACCATGCGTTGCTTCACAGGTATACTACTCCTGCTCAAGGTGAGGTATCCAGTCTTCAAGCGACTATGTCAGATTCGTATTCAGGGTATTTATCAAACAATGAACAAATTGTTCTCGCCACAGCTGTCGTTAATGTTAAAGACAGATTTGGTCAGTTGCATCCTGCACGGGCCTTACTTGATAGTGGCTCCCAAATCAATTAGATGTCTGAGAGCATGGCCCAGATGTTACGGCTCAAGCGGGAGCCAACATCTTTAGCTATCTCGATGGTTGGCGGTGCAACAATAGATAGCAAAAATAAGATATGTGCCTCGGTTCAGTCGCGCATAAACTCTCACAATATTTCGGCTGAATGTTGGGTATTGAAATCCATTTCGACAACACAGCCTGGACATTCCATGGGTATTTCAAATTGGAAAATACCCAAAAATATAAAACTGGCAGACTCAGAATTCAATAGACCAGCTAAGGTGGACATTCTTTTGGGAGCAGAATTGTTCTACGAATTATTGTGCGTTGGGCAAATAAAATTAGGTTCTGAACTTCCTATAATGCAAAAAACGCTGCTAGGGTGGATAGTAGCAGTCAAATGTACTGGACAAGTGCCTAGGCATCAGTTCAGTGGGTGTTTAATGGCCCAAACTAATTGTTTTCTCGATTCGTTAGTTAACCGTTTCTGGAAATTGGATCAATCTCCATTCGAATCGAAGGCTGTTCGCCAAACAGCTGAACAACAGGCTTGTGAACTGTTTTTCGAGAAAACTGTAAAGCAGTTATCTTCTAGTCGTTTCCAAGTGGATCTCCCTTTCAAGACCGATCCAAAGGTTCTTGGCCTGTCCTTTCAAATTGCTGAAAGGCGTTTTTTGCAACTTGAGCGTAAAATATCAAAGGATGCAGTTCTTAAAACTATGTACCATGACTTCATGAAAGAGTATTTAGAATTGGGACACATGACCATTTTGAAGTCAACTCCTCTAGAACAGCATTATTATATTCCTCATCAATGCGTTCTTAGGCCTGAAAGTTCCTCCACCAAGCTTCGTGTAGTTTTCGACGCTTCTATTAAGACGTCAACAGCTGTTTCACTCAACGAAACACTGATGGTGGGGCCGACAATTCAGAGCGAGCTATATTCAATCCTGATTAATTTTCGGTTGAATAAGTATGCCGTAACTGCTGACATTTCAAAAATGTATAGGCAGATAAATGTCTCTGAAAAGACAGAAATTTGAAACTTATTCTGTTGAGAGAAAATACTTCACAAAATATTCAGGCATACCGACTTAATACAGTCACATACGGTACAGCTTCTGCACCTTTTCTGGCGATACGCTGCTTGTTTGAGCTAGCCAACATGCACGCACAATCACATCCTATTGGATCAGATGTGCCTAAGAAGTGCTTTTATGTTGATGATATGTTGGCAGGAGCAGATACAAGAACTTAACACTATTTGCAACGAAGTTAAAAAGATATTGGAATCAGGATGTTTTCCACTTGCCAAGTGGGCAACCAACTGTAATGATCTGTCATTCAAAACAAAAAGGTAGCGAAGAAGTGATTCTAAAAATTGATGACCAGAGTTCTGTAAAAACTGTTGGGATGCGCTGGGCACCTCAAGAGGATATATTTAAATATCATCTCGATGTGGACAGTTTTGCTTCGGCTAAGGCCAACGAAACGCAAAACTGCAGCTTCTCGTTTGTTTGACCCTCTTGGTTTGCTGTGTCCAATTGTTACCAAGGCCTAAATATTGTTGCTGGAGTTGTGGAGACTGAAGATAGACTGGGATTTTTATTTTATTTATTTATTTAACCCTCTAATACCCAAGAGTGCCTCAAGGTACTCATTAGTTTTTCTGCAATAACAAAATAAGTAATTACTTTTTTATTATTTAAGTTATATTTTTAAAGTAACAAAATAATGTATTAATTAATACCAAAAATCTTTGATCGATTTCAAAAGCTCTTCGTGGAGCTTTTTGTCTATTTTTTTGGTACTCATTAGTTTTTTTGCAATAACAAAATAAGTAGTTACTTTTTATTATTTAAGTTATATTTTAAAGTAACTAAATAATATATTAATAGATATCAAAAAGCTTTGATCGTTTTATAAAAGCTCTTCGTGGGGCTTTTTGTCTATTACCCAAGAACATATGTTTTTTCGCGCGTACAATTTAGTACGTTGCAACTATGTTCTTCAAAGTGTAAAAATATATAAATTTTGCTAGCCGATTAACTTTAAACTTTTTTGGTCTTAGGTATGTATATTAACTATTAAAATAAGCATTTGGTTTTATCAATATTAACGACATGTGCATTTTAACAAAGAAATACCAATGAGTGTATCAAAGTGTTGTTAATAGAAGGTAATTTACCAGTGCTTGGAATATTTGCGACTTAAAACGATCTTTACTTACTAAATTTTAAAATTTGCAATTAGAAGACTACGAGAAATGGCAAACCTAATGCGTAAGCGCCATAAACTGTCAGATTTGACCGATGAGCAATTGCTCAATTTGTTTGATTCTGTTCAGTTTGAATAGTTATTATCTGACGAAACAAGTGATGATGGAGACGACGAGCTTGATATGGCCGTTTCACTAAATGCAGCCTTGGAAGATGCTGATTCGGTATCATTTGCTGTTGCTGTAGCCGAGACTGAGGAACAAGCATGCGAATCCACCAAGAAAACACCAAAAGGACCCCGATCACCTCTACCATCATTAGATTAAATAAATGGGGTATAAAGCTCTTTGTTTTATGCGATTCCTATGGATAAGCCGACTGTTTTGAAATTTATAGTGGCGCTGGAGATAACGTAATCCTGCCTGGCGAATCAGATCTCGGAGCATCAGCCAACATTGTTGTTCGCTTAACACTGTACAGAAATTGAAGCATCATATAATATATTTCGACAACTTACGTCGTTTACAATACGTCAGTGCCATTGTTGGTGTACCTACGTGCTAAAAGGTATATATAGCCTTGGTACAGTACGTCCTAATCGTATACCCAATTTTAAGCTGCCTTGTTATAATATTATCAAGGACAAGCCTAGAGGATTTTGGACTGAGTTTGTTGGCTCTTCATATGGAGTCACTATTAGTAAAGTATTGTGGAAAGACAACAGAGCCGTTTGATTGCTATCTACATACGTTGGTATTCAGCCATTTGAAAGAGCAACAAAAGTGGAGTCGCAAAAACACCTCAATATGATCGAAAATCTAAAAAATACGTAGAAATTGACTGCCCACAAATTATTAGAGAATACAACGCACACATGGGCGGTGTAGACTTGATGGATGGATTAATCGGCCGCTTCCACATTAAAGCCAAGACCAGAGATTCTGCGACACGTATTTTTACCATTTGGTGGATATGGCTGTAACAAATGCCTATATTTTGTACAGGCGTAACTCAAATAATGAAAAAGAGAGCCCTAAAAAAAGATTTTAATCTTCCGGATTTCCGAGAGGAAATTGTTGCGGGCCTCGTAGAATTTCAGCGAAAGCCTTTAGTGGGTCGTCCCAGAAGTGAAGCATCACGATCTCCATCTCTTCATAGACTTGGGCAACAAAGTCCGTCCGTGTCGTCTTCTCCACCAGCTAGACTTAAAATTGGTGCAAAGTTAAATCATCCTATAGCAGACTTGCATTTGGATATGCAGAATCATTTTCCTATTTGGCTAAGTCGAGATGGCGGGAAAAGATGGTGCAAGAATTGCAAAACGTACCAAACTCAATGTATTTGCAAAAAATTCAATCTTCACCTTTGTTGCACTGCCAATAAAAAAGTTTTTGAATATCATAATAAAAAATGAAAACTTACACTTATTTAATATGAGTTTGATTCTTTCACTCTAAGCCCCAAGAGTGCCTTGAGGCACTCATTCACATTTTCTCACCTGGCAGGTAAACGGTTGTCGGAAAACTTTTTCTGACGCCATTTTTGAACTCAGTGGGCAAAATTCATTTAAGAAAAAATTATTTGGAAAGTTTTTTATTTGAATTGAAGAAAATAGTCTTAGAGGGTTAATAAAGGATATATAAAAAAAATTGACATTAGAAGAGAAAAATAAAATCTTACCCTTGACGTACTACTTACCACATTTTGGAGTTCTAAATATCAATAAACCTGATCAGTTAAGAATAGTTTTTGACGCTGCATCTAAAAGTCATGGTTATTGTCTCAATGACTTTTTATTGCCAGGTCCAGACTTGTACAGCCAATTGTCTTCAGTTCTTATGAACTTTCGATACCATAAAAATGCCTTTGTAGGAGACATTAAAGATATGTTCCTTCAAATTAAAGTTCAAGATTCAGACCGTTGTGCGCAAAGAATTTTATGGCGTGGTACTGACCGACTGTCCGAACCAGACGTATACGAAATACAGGTATTATTCTTTGGCGCTAAATGCAGTCCTAGCATTGCTCAACAAGTTAGAAACAGAAACGAACGACATTAACAGAGCGGTACAATTAATTAGGGATGTGACATACATACACAAGGCAGCTGGATTTGATAAGTGTAATTGGATATCAAATTCTCCAGAAGTTATAAACCAGACAAATTTCAGAATATTAGACGACAATAAAATTAAAAGCCTGAAGAACGAGTATTGGGACTTATGTGGAACTATGATAAAGATATTCTCACCTACAATTTAAAATTTTCCAAGTCACACTCTGAACTTCTTAATCAACTTAGACCTCCAACTAAGAGAGAAGTGTTGAAAATTACCATGTCAATATTCGATCTCTTAGGTTTTCTTTCTAATTTATTAATTTCAAACAAAATACTATTGCAAGCAATTTGGGACAGTGGTATCCACTGGGATGATTACATTACGGACGAACATTTTGAAATTTGGAAGACCTTATGTGAGAACTTAAATAAACTTAATAACTTCTACATACAAAGACAGATGACCACGTTTAATATTAAGCAATGTAAAATTCAATTACACATCTTTTGTGACGCTTCAAAACATGCATACGCAACGTGCGCATATTTACGTTTTGATTATGAAGATCAATTTGAAAGTACTTTAATAGCAGCAAAATCCCGTGTTGCACCATTGAAACCAATGTCTATTCCAAGGTTAGAATTACAGGGCAGTCTTTTAGGAGCCAGACTTGCTAAAACAATAAAAGAAACACTAAACCTTACTAATAGACTCAACCTTTTTGTGGACAGATTCCGAAATTGTTTTATATTGGCTTAAAACTAGTAGCAAACGATTTAAAACATTTGTAGCTCAACGTTTGGGAGAAATTCAGGAAATAACAAATTTAAGTGAATGGCGCTACGTAGCTTCAAAAATAAATCCCGCTGATAAAGCAACAAAATTATCTGCTTTTGACTTCAATTCAAATGAATTATGGTTAAAAGGGCCAGAATTTTTAAGAAAGGGTCAAGAATTGTGGACCCAAGGCAAATTATCTCTTAATTTTAAAAATGACAATGAACAAAGTGATCCTGAATTTGTAAATTTGACTGCGTCTCAAAATCAGACTTTTATTTTACCGGACGTCGCAAGATTTTCAAACTGGATGCGATTCTTAAGAACCGTAGCATGGGTCTTAAGATATTTGACTAAACTTAAAACAAAAAGGGAAATATCCCACAATAAATGAACTAACAGCTGCAGAGCTATTGAAAGCTGAAAATTTAATTTTTCAGAGCATACAAAATGACAAGTATGAAAATGAATTAGATAGCCTTAAGCAAAATAGATCTATGTTATCTTCAAGTAGTTTAAAGAGTTTACCAATTTTTCTGTCTACAGATAATCTTATAAGACTTAGAGGTAGATTAAATAATTTAAGTGACGAAGATATGAGTATTGATTCTAAAAATCCAATTATCCTGGACAAAGACCACCCAATTACATACTCATACAGTATTATCATGCTAAAAATTGCCACATTGGTACAGAAACAGTAAATTTCAATATTCGACAAAAATTTTGGATTACTAAATGCCGAAATACAGTTAAAAAGATTATTTATAATTGTCAATATTGCAAAAATAAAAAAGCAAAACCTCAGATTCCTTTAATGGGTCAGCTACCCAACTGTCGAGTAAATCCAACTGAAAGAGCTTTTTTGAAGATAGGAATTGATTATTTTGGTATGATTGAAATAACACAAAACAGAAGTCACGTTAAGCGTTACGGAGTGATTTTTACATGTATGACATCTCGAGCAATTCATCTTGAGATTGCCGAAGACTTATCTTGTAATGCATTTATGCATGTATTTCGTCAATTTGGCTGTAGACGTGGATTTCCAACAGAAATAAATTTAGATAATGGTACAAATTTTAAGAAAGCAGATAAGGTCATCAGAGAAATAATTGGAAATTGGTCAGTTAGTGATCTTACACAGTTTTTAACAACAAAAGATTGCTCTTGGTATTTTAATCCGCCGTTATCCCCTCACATGGGAGGAGCATGGGAAAGGCTTATACAATCTGTTAAGAAATATTTAAGTGTCTTGCTGAAGGAAAAATATCCCAAAGAATTTACTTTAAAAACACTATTTTGTGAAATTGAATTTATGATAAATAGTAGGCCACTTTTATTTGTACCTTCAGATTATTTTGACAGTGAACCCTTGACACCAAATGATTTCTTAAGAGGGCCAAATTTTTAGAGAATCCTTTTACACGAACACCAATGATTTTGATTGAAGACTATTAAACATGTGGAAATCGTCTCAAAGACTAGCAGACATTTTTTGGATTAATTGGAAGAAAGATAATAATAATTTAAAAGAAGGCGACGTAGTTTTAGTTATGGAATCAGAAATGCCTCGGAATGTATGGCCAAAGGGTCTAGTTATTAAGACTTATCCATCAAAAGATGGACGTGTACGAATTGTCGACGTAAAAATTAAGAATAATTTTTATAAAAGACCAGTTGTTAAATTAATTAAGCTTGACGTAATACAAAATTGTTAAAGTATTGATGTCGCCTATAATTATTGCTGACCTCAATACTTGGGAGGATGATGTTGCGGAACGCATCAGAAATATTGTTTAAGAATAATCGTTTGAAACTATTTGAATAAGTTATCGATAAGAATTCGATATTATTGTTTGTCCATCACTGAATCACGTCTCTTTGTAAAAAACCGAACGACGCAACAGACGCGCTAATTTAAGTTTATCTTATTTTATTAAATAAATGTTTAAATAAAGTGTTTTTGACTACTAAATATTTAATGACGATAATTGTCCCGACAAAATGGTCATTCAAGCCGGATAATAGATAATATATAATACAAGTACATTATCACTCGTTAGGTAACCCCAACAACACATTGGCTGTGTCCTCTGAAAAAGTTTACTACTGCACCGATACAAGAATTTCTCCAGAATCAAATCTTTTTGACTTATGGCATTCCTTCATGCGTTGTTAGTGACAATGGCGTTCAGTTCAAAAGCAAAGACTTTAATGCTTGGCTAACGTCATTGGGGGTTCGTCACATTTACACACCTGCATATTCACCACAATCGAATGCGTCCGAGCGCGTCAATCGCTCTTTGATTGCTGGTATTCGTACGTTCCTATCGGATAGTCATAATGAGTGGGATAGACATATTCACGCGATTAGTTGCGCGCTGAGAAATGCTTACCACAAAAGCATAGGTTGCTCTCCTTATTTCGCGCTTTATGGCTTTAACATGGAAACAGATGGCAGCTCTTATAAATTCCTCAACAAGTTTCATCTTTTGGGAGAGGCTGAAGACATATTATCGCGAGAAGATCAGCATGTAGCATTAAGGAAGCAAATGTATCTAAAGCGTTTGAAATTAATGAGAGGCAGTATAACTTGCGCTCACGCGAGGTGTCTTACTGTGTGGGGCAGGAAATCTATCGAAGAAATTTCGCGGAAAGCAATTTCGCTAAGCAAATTAATGGTAAGTTGAATCTTCAGTGGATCAAATCCAGGATAAAAGCGAAATTGGGATCAGCGTATTATGTATTGGAGGATCTGCAAGGAAGAGAGCTAGGTACTTATCAGGCGAAGAATCTAAAAAAGTAAAAGCGTCGGGATGTCCTCTTTGAATCTTTTTCAAGTCATTTCCCTGGCTTCAAGGAAGCTTTGAAAACGACTTGTGGCTGTAGTGTACATCCCTGATCTTTCGCTAAGATATCGATATTAGTGTTGATGAAGTTTCTAGGGACTAGCTTAGCCCTTTCTCAACAAACTATCGCATCATTAATATCGATCATAGAAAAAGTTGAGCTTTGCCATATCTAAGCCCTTGGTCAATCTCTTTTCTCATCTGACGCCAAGCCAACGTGACCTGCCTTTATCTAATTCAAAGTGAGAAAAATTTATATTCTCGACTTTTGAAAGGCATCATCCACGGAAATTTAGTGAGTTTTGCTGGTTTTATTACCAAGTAAGTACTGTGTTAACAGCAGATACTTATTGCTGGACAAGCTCTAATAATTTCCTTGTTTTTCTCTAGACACTTGTTTGCATAGCCCTCAGGAGCACCCCCAGAGGCGCTCCAATTATTTTCGACACAGCCACTGGCTCAAGACAACGCGTACTTGAGTCGGGCTCGTGCGCTCTAGCGCAAAAATCGGATCAATATTGTAATTCTGACTTATTAGTCGGTTACATATATTTGTGTATGGTGACGCTGCACTCTGCATGAGGTGTTCATGCACGCCACACATACACATAACCTCTCGGTCAATCGGCCTTGCGTTAAACAATCATAAGTAGCAATATAATTTCATATGCCATCTGTTCATATAATAATTATTCGTTACACCATTCTCAGGTTGTTTCCCTTGGTGGAATTAAAGAATTGTGTTGTTTTTGCCAGTACACACAAACATACATTCTTGGCGGCGGAGGCGCCAATCATCTTTAATCCATCATCTATAGTTTCATCGACAACTTTGGGGGCGCAGAATAGTGAAAGTGAATGGTGAAAAAAAAATTTAAAATGAAATAATACACACATGACACAGACACACATAAAATCATGTATAAATATAAAATTAAATAAAAAAAATATAAATAAAATCATGTAAAATTAATCAATCACACACACACAACACACACACACATAAAATCATGTATAAATTAATCAATCAGACACACACATGACACACACACACACATATGCACATGCTTTGAAATTAATCCCGACAGATGGCGCTCGCGCTTCGCGCTCGCCCGCCTCTCTTGTTAGCTGAAAGAAGCACTTGGTTTTATGCTCATACTTTCTTAAATAACTTCTGTGATTATAGTCCGATCGGATTGTAATTTGGAGACTACGTAGATATTTTATTCAGCTTAGTATATGTTGAAGTCGGAAAGTTGTATCTTTTTATACAGCGCTTACAAATTGAGTTCAAAAATTAAATTATTGATTTGTGGGGGCGCTGGGCGTGGCACCTAACATTTGTAATAAACTTGATCTGCGCCGAGTACATAGGAACCTTCATTCCAAATATGGTGTCTCTAGCATGTATAATAGCTGAGATCTGTGTGTTCATCTCGTCAGACGGACGTCCGGACATCCGGACAGACAGACAGACATAGCTCAATCGACTCGGCTAGTGATCCTGAGCAAGAATATATATACTTTGTGGAGTCTGCCACGCGTCCTTCTGTCTGTTACATACATTTGCACAAAAGTTAGTATACCCTTTTTTGACCATTTACAATGGTCGAAGGGTATTAAAATACTAAAACAAAGAAAGTAAAATTAAAAGCTAAAAATAATGTGAGTGTTTAAAAATTAAAAATTAAATTTAATATAAGTGCTAAAATGAATTGAATCTAGTTTTTAATTTCTAAGCATTCATATTATATATATATAATAAAATCAAAACGGTCCTTAAATTTAATTTCGGAAATAGGCTGAATAATTTGTCTTCCTCTTCACTTTTGTCAAGTTCTTTGAACACTTTCTTTGGCATTAGGCCAATACAGTGTGCTTAAATGATCACGTATAAAGAAATACGAATATAGAGAAAAATTATATGATTAGCTCCTTAAGAGTGAATTGAATGTGTGTGCCATAAATATTATTATCTTGTAACAATACAGCAACACACACCGTACATCAACTTGGTACCAAGGATCTTGTCGGGGTAAGTGAAAGAAAATTTTATTTCACACAATATGATTTGCTAAGTTAATTATACAATTCACTGGCACAAAAATTAGTAACTGATATCTATTAAAAATAAAGAAAGAAAATGTTGAATCGTAAAACTAAAAAGAAAAGTACAGACTAATGAAGAAGAAATGCACTATTAGAAATTTATTAACCTAAATATCTGAAGTAAATAGAAAAAAAAAGAAAGAATAAATTGTTGTAACTCTATTGCACTAATTTTTATAGTATCATGCTAAGCCAATTAACTCTATTTTTCCTAATTATAAATAAATGAATGATTGTTTATAATGTTTAACTAAATTCAATAATATGTTTCTTTGGATGAAAATGGGCTGAGCTTGCAGACCAGCTGACTTGTTTAGGGATTTCCTAATAACATCACCGAACGGAAATCAAGGAAGGGCGGGTAAAAGAAGGTGGACTGCACCAACACCTATAGCAGCCTCGTCATCATTTAAATGTCAGTACATTTATAACTTGTATCATAGATCTGAAAAAGGCAACGGGACTAACATTTTTTTTTTGTAAAGCTACAAATTGTTCTCTACTTATCTTACCACCTTTTCTAGTCATCGAACCACACCAACCGAATGATAACTAGCCACATCCTGGGTCCCCTCTGACTAGAGAAAGAGACACTAGCAGTTGCATAGCAGATGTCTGCATGAGGATTGTGTATACGTATATTATGTTCATTTCTAAATTCATGTTTTATTCATATAGCCAAGGGTCAGATAATTATTTGCCATTGACCTGCATTAATATTATCAATGTAAATATTTCACAGTTTACAAGAGTTTGAGTAACTATTTGGAAAGATATGTCTTAGTAATTTCGTTTCGATTAATAGGTTTTATCTTCATATATTATTTAATTCATTGTATCATTTCAGTTAAATATGCTTTTCAGAGTTTTGTAAAATTAAAAAAAAATTTGTATTTCTTATATCTTTTTGCAAATTTATTTGATAAAATGTTTTCTATGATAATTCAATTTTTTTTTCAATTCATTTTATGTGGCACTCCCTTGTTTTCAGCATTGAGCTTAAATGGCTTGAAACGAGGCTTACAATTTATAGAGTTTAACTTTATATTTAAATTTGCTTGAAAACTTGATAGCCTTTTTTTTTCTTAATCATTAATGGGTTTTTTCTTGAGTTGTGTGTATCAATGTGTAATTCTTTGGGTATTTAAATGTTTTATATTATAAGATTTGTTTTTTTTTTTTGGTTTGTTATGTTTTTACAGGATAGAATTGTTGAAAAGTGCGCTTAAGAAAATGTAGTAATAATATAAAGCCACTACACATTTAATGCTGGTTTAAAAACAGCTGTTAACATTGTTTCATTTTGGTGTTTTGTCATTTTTAAATTGTTTGATGTTGTTCGTTATAATTTTGCTTGCGGGATCAAAAGAATCAGCAGAGAATATACAATTTTCATAGATCGCACAATTGTTGTCGGTTACTCACAAGTTAATGCAGAATTGTTGTTAGTTACTCACAAGTTAATTTGTCCAGCGTTGAAAGGCCTCCCATCATGGTGGTGATGCAGATCGTTGTTAGGAAACTAAAGCTTGATGATAAGTCAATTTTAAATTTTCTTTTTATACTCTTCGACCATTGAAAATGGTCAAAAAAGGTATACTAACTTTGTGCAAAATGCAAATGTATGTAACAGGCAGAAGGAGGCGTGGCAGACCCCAGAAAGTATATATATTCTTGCTCAGGATCACTAGCCGAGTCGATTGAGCCATGTCTGTCTGTCTGTCCGGATGTCCGGATGTCCGTCTGACCAGATGAACACACAGATCTCAGCTATTATAAATGCTAGAGACACCAAATTTGGAATGAAGGTTCCTATGTACTCGGCGCAGATCAAGTTTTTTCAAATGTTAGGTGCCACGCCCACCGCCCTCGCAAATCAATAAATTGATTTTTGAACTCAATTTGTAAGCGCTGTATAAGAGATACAACTTTCTGACTTTAACATATACTAAACTGAGTGAAATATCTACGTAGTCTCCAAATTACAATCCGATCAGACAATAAACACAGTTATTTAAGAAAGTATGAGCATAAAACCAAGTGCTTCTGTCAGCTAACTAGCGAGGCAGGCGAGCGCGTAGCGCGAGCGCCATCTGTCGGGATTAATTTCAAAGCATCTGCATATGTATGTAGTTTTTCGTTTATAATAATGTTTATTTAAACAAGAAATTTAGCTTATAAGTGTAACAAAATATTAATGTTCTTTAAATTTACATTTGATTATGACAAAACTTATTCTTTTAAATTTAGTAATGTAGCAGCGCACAGTGGTCGGCGTTGTATGGAGAGCGCGGCCATAAATACTTCCAGTTGAGGTAGAGGCTTGAAACTTTGCACAAAATTTTCTAATAATAGCTCTAATATCATATGTAAAAATTGGTCAGATCGGACAACTCTATCATATAGCTGCCATAGAGCGATCGGTCTGCAATAAACTGTTTGTATGGAAAATTTTTAATATTTCGGTTACTTATATGGGATTTGCTCCAATATTATTGACAATTTCCTTCTGAAGCTGCAATATTCGTTTTGCAGTGTGATCCAGTAAACTTTGAAGTTCAACTTAAACAAAGGATTCCTTTATTTTAATACCATCTGGATATCCTTTTGATTTTGGCAAAAGAATCTTTTCGTAGAGTGGAAGTAAGTCAAATCCTGCATTCATTCGTTTTTGAAAGTTCGGATCAACAAATATTGACGTTTTGTTAAACCGACTTCAACCAACAGTGACAAAATTTCTTCAATATTTGCCTAAGATTATTCTCTTTGTGATCGCACATCAGAACACCGCAAAAAAGAAGCAGCAGTCTCGTCCAGTTTGGAAATTTCAGCTACCCGTCTCCCCCTTTGTCCTCTTTGAGCAACCCTCAAAGTCAATTTTCGGCCGTCCTCGATCACCACTAACTTTCTCAATGTCATTTCCACTTAACAAAATGCTCTCCTGCTTGTTGAGCCATTCAGAGTTTACTCCGACAGTCCTCACCTTACTTCTTCCACATTTCGTCCAAAATACGGCTAATTTTTAATAACAAAACATATTGAAACATATTTGAACATAAACAAAATACAAACACAATAACGGGATCACAACAACAAACCAAACGCAGCGCTGTAACAAGAAATTAGACCTTGGAATAAAGGGAGAGAGCTTTAGTGTATTTAATTTTTAAGTACTTCGCAGCGGCATGACATTTGGGATACCAGAAACCATTGTTTCTGACAACGGTTCTCAGTTCAAGTCAGCAGCCTTTCAAGACTTATTAAAACGCCACGAAATATCACACACGCTCACCGCCTACTATTCACCACAAGCAAATGCGTCGGAGCGTGTAAATAGATCGGTTCTCTCTGGGATTAAGTCATATGTACGACCAGACCAAAAGGATTGGGACGAATACCTCAACAGAATATGTTGTGCTTTAAGATCTTCAGTACACTCCAGTATCGGTACTACCCCTTATTATATGGCGTTTGGCCAACATATGATTACAGCTGGTTCAACTTATGCACTGTTAAGGAAACTTAATTTATTAGAGGATCGCTCATTGACCTTTAATAGGGATGACTCGTTTGAGATTGTTCGCAGAGCAGCGAGTGCTCAAATGACAAAAAACCATGAGCAAAATGAACGATCATATAATTTAAGATCCCGAGAAGTTAATTATATACCTGGATAAGAAGTCTTTCGCCGTAACTTTAAGCAGAGTTGTTTCCAGACGGGTTATAATGCTAAATTAGGCTTATCATTTGTTAAAAGCACGAGTGCGTAAAAAGGTAGGAAACTCATGTTATGAGTTAGAAGATTTGCAAGGTCGATCATTGGGTACGTATCACGCAAAAGACATACGTCAATGAAAGTCGCTTTAGGTTGGATTAGCCTTGGGATCGTTTGGACCCCTAGTCTAATTTTAGCAGGGGGAATTTGTAGCAGCGTAGCTCTAATAAAAAAAAAATTATATTGAAGAATTGAAGGAGAGAAAAATAAATTTATAAAAGCTCCCTAAAAGTATGCTATGAAGTATGCAAAAATATTTGAAGTAGTTGGCTACACTATTAGACCTATGGGCCAATTGTAATTAGGAAAAAAATACCTAGAGATCACCAAGGGCCTAGAAGGAAGCAGAGCTTGAGAAAAGAAAGTGCAAGTCAGCATAAGCGAAAGAAGTGGCGCCCGAGAAAGGCTGAAAAGTGAAAACGAATAAAATAGAAAAATCTTTAAAAGTGGCGGGAGACATCTCAAAAGAAATTCAAGGAAAGCGCTGGAGTTTTCAACATCCTCGGGTAAACTCTTAGTGGCTTAAATAAATGCCAAAATAACTAAAAAAAAAAGAAATATAAATTTTGTCAGAATTACACTAACTGGGACCTGGCAGACAAATGGACAGAGAGCAAGAGCCCGTCACCGAAAAAAAAAATCCCGGTCAGGGTAGATTCAACAGACGTTCAACAAGCATCGGCAGATCGAAGAACTCAGCCGAAATCCTCATTTAAATTTAGTGAAAAATAAGCCCAACAAAAAGCAATATTTACAAGAATAGGCCTTGCAACTCCGCTAAGACGGAGTAGCAATTTTATAAATCAAAATGCCAATTTCATGCTAAACGATTACTCAGTCTATATAGACCCATAACAAAAAAATGAGTCAGTAAATAAATGAACCCATTTTAAAGAAAATAAAATTGTCTGTAAGAGCCCTACGTCAGCCACGATCAACTCTTTAGAATGGATATATTGGTCTGATAGTTACCTAAAGTTTTAAAGAATATTTTGAGAGCGGAAGGAATAAGTTAGTAATAATAGAAATAATAATAATAGGAATAATTATATAAAATGTCCATTTAATTTATCGTTTTTTTTTGTTATCTTTAGTAATATTTAAATTAATTAATTTACTTATTAATATAAAATACTGTTCACTTAGAGTTGTTAGTCTTTTCCCTTTTTTATGTCGCGAATGCCTAGGTTAAAATTGTTGGTTGATTTAATACTCTAATTTTATAAATTTTAAGCAAACAGGTGCCGAGCCAGAGATCGATCTTTCGCCGACGGAATCACCGTAAGTCCAATCTTTTTATTAATAATGTTTAAAATATAGAGTAAAGCAACTAGAAATCATACAGTTTAGTCACCAATACAAAATCCGAAATTTATTAAAGATTGAGAATTTCAAACCAACGCCTCTAGACTGTGGCAAAAAGAAAAAGTCACAACCAAAGTGAACAATCAAAACAAATAATTTTTAAACAAGCAAATATTTTGAAACTGAAAAAATGGAAATTAATAGTTTAACGGAATTATTTAGAATTTAGAAAAGCGAATTAAAGTTATAATGTTTTAAAATTTTAAAAAGTTGAACTCAATGCTAACGCTCCCGCTGTCGTAGGTAAAAGGGGTCACCTGAACTAAAAGTTCAAAGGAGGTGATCATGGTTGGGTGGGCAAAAGCGGACTCCTTCAACACCTAAGTTCGCCTGCATACCATCTAGGCTGCTATCCTCTATCCTTTCTTTCTTTCTTTCTTTGATCATGTTTATCTGTCTTCTCTTCCGGTTTTGTAAATTCTAGTTCCTTTTGTCGCAGCACGTTTTTTCTTTTGATTTTTGTTATTATTGTTAGCTATGATGTGTGAACAAGACCTCCACCCCCCAAAGCCGACGAGCTAGAGCCGGAAATTAACAACGTGCAAAGCTTCACACAACATAATCAACCGATCCCCATTTTGGTTGCACGCTACATATATAATAATAAAAATAAGTGGCGCCCAACGTCGTGGCTGCATTGAATTAAAATTAATTCAATGTGACTCTTCAGCAGATATGATCAATCTATTTTTCTATAACTTTCATTTTTTTTCACAATTGATCAATAATAAGTTTCTTAACCTCCTGGAAATAGTTAGAGTGAAAAATTTTTCCCTTCCTACCACGGTTTAGGAACTTGTTTAATTGATTACTTAGGGACAATGAAGTGAGTAAACAATCTATTGAGAAAATAGGATGATTTTAGCTTAGGCTAATCACCTGGCCATAGATCAAATACAAACAACATTGGACTTTCTATCTAATAACAGTATTTTGATAATAGATTCTTGGAGTTTAGGAGAAAAGTTTCAGAACTAAGCACTAACCAAAAGGAAGTGTCAAAATGCTGGAATTATTTCAGCTAATGGAATTTGTGACTTGTCACGAACTACAGGAACATCAGCGTATTCAATAAATAAGAAAACCTGATCCTCAAAGAGTGATACGAAACAAATAACATTACATGAACTTAATAAAATTAAAGGAACAAATTTTAAAGTTCAACACCTTTTATTTCATTAACTAGAATGGTAAAGCAAACAAATTTCGCAATCCTTTGACAGCGGGAAGTTATGCAGAGAGTTCAATTACCTTATGAGAATTTTTATATTTTTATATCCTTATATTATTATATTTTTTTCGATTTAATGTTGATTAGAGTTTTAGTTATATAGTATATGTATTTTATCTTACTTGGAGTATTTATTTTCGAATTTATTGTTGTCTCGATCAGAAAAAATGGGCTTAGATCGTTCGCCCGAAGCTGCAGATACAGCAGTCATATGTGCGATATGCAAGGAAAGGGTAGATTCGATAGAAATTTATAGAACCAATTGCAGCCATGAATTTCATCGAGAATGTTTATCAACTCATTTTAAAACTAGTGACGCGTGTCCAGTTTGTAACATAACATGCCGTCCATCTAAGAGTACGTCAGCCAAGAAAACCGTGACTCATAATACACGATGGCAAAGCAGAATGGCGAATGAGAGAGGAGCAGAAGAAACGGAAATAGCTAGTCACGGGATAGAAGAAAGACCAAGCACATCTAGAGCCGCTTTCCAAGATATGGAAACTCGACTACTTAATTCTCTCACAGAGAAAATGTCCGAGTTAATCCAAAATACTGTGGTAGAGTGTGTGCAGCGCTTAATGGTCCCTCAAGCACAAGCGATTTCTAGTAGGGGGATTCTCCTCAGGAAAGAGCCGATCTACCAGATGAAACGCGTTATAATCAAGGTACATCAAGAGGAACTTCACAGCATTCAGTGAGAAGTGCTGCCTCAGATCTATCTCAAAGGCCAGATAAAGTTGTACATATACTTAACGCCTGGAAAGTCAAGTTTTCAGGAGTTGGGGTGTCAGTTGACAACTTCATTTATAGAGTTGAGGCCCTTACGCACCAAACATTAGGTGGAAACTTCGAAGTGCTTTGCTCTAATATAAGTGTTTTATTTGAAGGAAAGGCAACTGAGTTTTATTGGCGACATCACAAAGTGGTAAAGCATGTACGATGGGATAGACTTTGTGATGCACTGCGACTACAGTTTAGGCAAGAACGGGACGATAGTGACGTAGAGCAGTTAATCCGGAACAGAAAACAGAAGGTCAATGAGTCTTTTGATTTGTTTTACGAAGGCATTTCGAGCCTGTTAGATCAGCTAGAACAGCCATGGTCAAACAGAAAACTCGTCAAGATACTCAAAAACAATTTACGACCAGAAATCCGCCACGAAATTTTAAATCTGGAAATAGGGGACTGTCACTGAGCTTCGAGAAATTTGTCGACGCAGAGAAGCGTTTATGGAAGACGTCAAACAGATGCAAGGCTTCGCAAAAAGTAATCCTTTCAAAAGAAATGTAGCAGAGCTGTTAGTCGAAACTGATGAGCAGTCTGAATCCGAAGAGGCAATAGCAGATGTAGAGATAGAAGCTTTAGCGTTAGTATGTTGGAACTGTAAAAAAGCAGGGCACAGATATCAAGACTGTCTGTCAGATAGGAAAGTTTTTTGTTATGGCTGTGGCGCGGCCAATACTTATAAGCCCACTTGTAATCGCTGTTCAAAAAACGTACAAGTCAGCACGTCGAAGTATATACACAAACCGAAGACATCGGCTGTGCTGAGAAATCAAGCGACGAACACAGACCAATAGATAATAATGAATTATCAAAATTAATACCGGATATGTCAACACATTCAACAGATTTTCAAAATAATGTAATAATTCCCTTATCGAATAGATTTAAATCTCGTAGTTCCAAAAGAATAAAAGCATTTTGGGAAAAAGTAAAGATTTGTAAGTTGGGAATAAAACAGTTATGTGCAGTCTCAAAAAGTTCAAAAGATCCTCGCCCATTTATACCAGTTACTTTGTTGAACCGTTCAGTATACGGTTTGTTGGATTCAGGGGCAGCCATAAGTTGTCTAGGTGGCACGCTAGCTGTACAAATATTAGACGAAGGCATAACGTTCAAACAGATAAAATGTCAAGTCAGTACTGCAGATGGAGCTACACAAACAATCGTGGGGTCTATGAAGGTAGAGGTAGAATACGGAGGTGAAAAAAATCAATGGAAATATTTATTGTCCCATCACTGCAACAAGATTTATACCTTGGTATAGATTTTTGGAAGTTATACGATCTATTACCTTCCAACTTGCAGGTCGAAGAAGTAGTGCTACCATCTATTGATGACAGTGCTGATCAGCACGAACTAACAGTTGCGCAAAATCAATGCATGGTAGGAGCCGCAAGGGCCCCCCAAACCAGTAAAACAACGTCATTTTCCCGTTTCACCAGCCGTAGAAAAAGAAATGTATACAGAAATAAATAGAATGTTAAAGTTAGGAGTGATAGAAGAATCAAACAGTGGTTGGTCTTCTCCGATTGTTATAGTTCGAAAGCCTGGAAAAATAAGAATCTGTTTAGATTGCAGAAAAGTCAACAGTTTTACGGAAAAGTCGGCATACCCATTACCACAAATAAGTGGAATTCTAAGCAGACTTCCCAAAGCAAATTTTATAACTAGCTTAGATCTAAAAGATGCATATTGGCAAGTGCCATTGGAAGAAAAGTCTAGAGAAAAAACAGCTTTTACAGTACCTGGTAGGCCACTTTACCAATTTAAGGTCATGCCGTTTGGTTTATGTAATGCGGCCAGTACCATGTCTCAATTAATGGACAAGGTGGTGCCTCCACATCTGCGAAACGAGGTATTTGTATATCTGGACGATCTTTTAATTATCTCACCGTGTTTTGAGTCGCATATAGAAGTACTTCGAGAGATAGCTCTACAAATTAAGCGTGCAGGCTTGACAATCAACGTAGGCAAAAGTCACTTCTGTATGCAACGTGTGCGTTATTTAGGCCACATAATAGGAGATGGCGGAATAAGAACTGATCCAGAGAAAATATTGGCTATAAAACAGTTTCCCGTACCAAAGAACCTTAAAAGTTTGAGGAGTTTTATGGGACTTTGATGATGGTACCGGAAATTTGTTCCGAATTTTGCATCTCTGTCTTCAGCGTTGACGGACGCGATGACCACTAAACGGAAGTTTCATCTGGGCGAAGAAGCATTGCAGGCTTTTGAAATTTTAAAACGAAAGCTTTCAGAATCACCCGTCTTACACAGCCCAGAGTTTACCAAACCGTTTTTTATTCATTGCGACGCAAGCAAAACAGGAGTAGGCGGAGTTCTAGTTCAGCTGTCGGCAGAAGGGGATGAATGTCCGATCGCATTTGTTTCAAAAAAACTGAACAAAGCACAGCAAAACTACACAGTTACAGAGCAAGAATGTTTGGCAGCCATAGTATGTCTAAAAAGTTTTCGAGCCTATGTGGAAGGTCACGAATTTACAATAGTGACGGACCATGCTTCGCTAAAGTGGTTAATGTCGAATAACGATTTAAGTTCGAGGTTAGCACGATGGGTGTTATCATTACAAAGATTCCGGTTCAAAATTGAACATAAGAAAGGTTCCTTAAATGTGGTACCAGACGTTTTGTCAAGGATAAACGACGGGGAGATTGCGTCCATAGAACAGCGACCCAATGCCATAATCAATTTAAATTCCGAATATTTTAAGTCGAAAGACTACCTCGAGCTTATAGAACGTATCGAAGAGAACAAGAGTAAATTTCCTGATTTAAAAACAGAGGCAGGATATGTTTACCGACGAGCAGAACATAGTACAGAAGATCTAGTTCACGATGAACATGCTTGGAAGTTATGGGTACCGAAAGAATTGGTGAAAGATATTTTATATAAAGCACATGATGATCCCCTTTCTTCTCATGGTGGGATACATAAAACTATAGAGAAAATACGACAGTTTTATTTTTGGCCAGGGTTAGTGCCAGATGTCAAGGCTTTGGAACGCATGTGATATTTGTAAGCAAACAAAAGCTCCGAATCGCGTGTTAAGACCCCCAATGGGAAAAGCGTCGGTTTCAGAAAGGTTTTTCCAAAAATTATACATTGACTTTTTAGGTCCTTATCCTAGGTCTAGGAGCGGAAATATTGGGATATTTATTGTTTTAGACCATTTTTCCAAATACATATTCCTTAAGCCAGTAAAAAAGATTACGGCTGAAATCGTAATCAAATACTTAGAAGATGATCTGTTCATGACATTTGGGATACCAGAAACCATTGTTTCTGACAACGGTTCTCAGTTCAAGTCAGCAGCCTTTCAAGATTTATTAAAACGCCACGAAATATCACACACGCTCACCGCCTACTATTCACCACAAGCAAATGCGTCGGAGCGTGTAAATAGATCGGTTCTCTCTGGGATTAAGTCATATGTACGACCAGACCAAAAGGATTGGGACGAATACCTCAACAGAATATGTTGTGCTTTAAGATCTTCAGTACACTCCAGTATCGGTACTACCCCTTATTATATGGCGTTTGGCCAACATATGATTACAGCTGGTTCAACTTATGCACTGTTAAGGAAACTTAATTTATTAGAGGATCGCTCATTGACCTTTAATAGGGATGACTCGTTTGAGATTGTTCGCAGAGCAGCGAGTGCTCAAATGACAAAAAACCATGAGCAAAATGAACGATCATATAATTTAAGATCCCGAGAAGTTAATTATATACCTGGATAAGAAGTCTTTCGCCGTAACTTTAAGCAGAGTTGTTTCCAGACGGGTTATAATGCTAAATTAGGCTTATCATTTGTTAAAGCACGAGTGCGTAAAAGGTAGGAAACTCATGTTATGAGTTAGAAGATTTGCAAGGTCGATCATTGGGTACGTATCACGCAAAAAGACATACGTCAATGAAAGTCGCTTTAGGTTGGATTAGCCTTGGGATCGTTTGGACCCCTAGTCTAATTTTAGCAGGGGGGAATTTGTAGCAGCGACTCTAATAAAAAAAAAATTATATTGAAGAATTGAAGGAGAGAAAAAAATAAATTTATAAAAGCTCCCTAAAAGTATGCTATGAAGTATGCAAAAATATTTGAAGTAGTTGGCTACACTATTAGACCTATGGGCCAATTGTAATTAGGAAAAAAATACCTAGAGATCACCAAGGGCCTAGAAGGAAGCAGAGCTTGAGAAAAGAAAGTGCAAGTCAGCATAAGCGAAAGAAGTGGCGCCCGAGAAAGGCTGAAAAGTGAAAACGAATAAAATAGAAAAATCTTTAAAAGTGGCGGGAGACATCTCAAAAGAAATTCAAGGAAAGCGCTGGAGTTTTCAACATCCTCGGGTAAACTCTTAGTGGCTTAAATAAATGCCAAAATAACTAAAAAAAAAATATACATTTTGTCAGAATTACACTAACTGGGACCTGGCAGACAAATGGACAGAGAGCAAGAGCCCGTCACCGAAAAAAAAATCCCGGTCAGGGTAGATTCAACAGACGTTCAACAAGCATCGGCAGATCGAAGAACTCAGCCGAAATCCTCATTTAAATTTAGTGAAAAATAAGCCCAACAAAAAGCAATATTTACAAGAATAGGCCTTGCAACTCCGCTAAGACGGAGTAGCAATTTTATAAATCAAAATGCCAATTTCATGCTAAACGATTACTCAGTCTATATAGACCCATAAAAAAAAAAATGAGTCAGTAAATAAATGAACCCATTTTAAAGAAAATAAAATTGTCTGTAAGAGCCCTACGTCAGCCACGATCAACTCTTTAGAATGGATATATTGGTCTGATAGTTACCTAAAGTTTTAAAGAATATTTTGAGAGCGGAAGGAATAAGTTAGTAATAATAGAAATAATAATAATAGGAATAATTATATAAAATGTCCATTTAATTTATCGTTTTTTTTTGTTATCTTTAGTAATATTTAAATTAATTAATTTACTTATTAATATAAAATACTGTTCACTTAGAGTTGTTAGTCTTTTCCCTTTTTATGTCGCGAATGCCTAGGTTAAAATTGTTGGTTGATTTAATACTCTAATTTTATAAATTTTAAGCAAACAGGTGCCGAGCCAGAGATCGATCTTTCGCCGACGGAATCACCGTAAGTCCAATCTTTTTATTAATAATGTTTAAAATATAGAGTAAAGCAACTAGAAATCATACAGTTTAGTCACCAATACAAAATCCGAAATTTATTAAAGATTGAGAATTTCAAACCAACGCCTCTAGACTGTGGCAAAAAGAAAAAGTCACAACCAAAGTGAACAATCAAAACAAATAATTTTTAAACAAGCAAATATTTTGAAACTGAAAAAATGGAAATTAATAGTTTAACGGAATTATTTAGAATTTAGAAAAGCGAATTAAAGTTATAATGTTTTAAAATTTTAAAAAGTTGAACTCAATGCTAACGCTCCCGCTGTCGTAGGTAAAAAGGGGGTCACCTGAACTAAAAGTTCAAAGGAGGTGATCATGGTTGGGTGGGCAAAAGCGGACTCCTTCAACACCTAAGTTCGCCTGCATACCATCTAGGCTGCTATCCTCTATCCTTTCTTTTCTTTCTTTCTTTGATCATGTTTATCTGTCTTCTCTTCCGGTTTTGTAAATTCTAGTTCCTTTTGTCGCAGCACGTTTTTTCTTGATTTTTGTTATTATTGTTAGCTATGATGTGTGAACAAGACCTCCACCCCCAAAGCCGACAAGCTAGAGCCGGAAATTAACAACGTGCAAAGCTTCACACAACATAATCAACCGATCCCCATTTTGGTTGCACGCTACAGTAACAACCGCTCTTGGCAACTTTCTGTACTCAACTTCCTACTCTACACTCGTTCCCTTTCTATCTATAACTTGCTCTTGTCTAGGGTTGCATTCTAATCAGGGCTGCAATGTAGAAGTATCGAATCATTTAATATCGATTACCACTGCGAGTATTCTTACTGGAACCAATTCCCACAATCGGCCCTCCTGACAGTACATTCGCCTCGAATGGATCAAGCCATTTCATATACTCTGCAACTGTAATTGTTTTTATAGGACCTTCATTATCTCCTATCTTTTCAACTTCATACCTCCCATGATCTTTGATCTCAACCACTTTGTATGGGCCCAAATATTTACCTTTCAGCTTTAGCCCTACTCCGTACTGTGTCCTTTTTATGGCTACCAAATCGTTAATATTATACTGTTTCTGTTGCTTTCTTTCTAATTCAAATGCTTTTTTATTTTCTTCCTGTATCTCCCCTAATATTTTCACGAGCTTCTTGCCGCAAATTTTCACGCTTATCTACTCCAGTTATTAACTTAAATGGTGCTATTTTGCATATCCATTTATGAATTTTCTAAAGTAAGACGTTAACCCTAAAAAACGTTGTATAGCCTTTTTATCTTTGGGTTCCGGAAATTCTGTAACGGCCTGTATCTTCTCTTTGCTTGGGGTTATGGTTCCATCTTGAACGATATATCCCAAAAAATTTACTCTCCGATGTAATATCTGACATTTGCCTCAATTAATTCGAAGTCCATTTTTGAGAAGATACTTCTAACACTTGCTTCAATTTTCTTATCCCCTCATCAACATCGTTACTAGGCACAATAACATCATCCATATAAAGTATTACAATGCCACTAGCGAGCAACTCTCGTAGAACAGACATTATAAACCTAGTGAAAACTGCAGGCGAATTCGAAATGCCAAACGATACAAATAAAAATTCGTACTGCCCACTTTGAGTCACGAACGAAGTGTACTTTCTTGAAGCTGCTTCTACGAGCACATGGAAAACCCCATTGGTCAAATCCAATGTTGTGTATATTTTCGCATTCTGAAGCTTGTCTAAAACATTGTCCATGTGTGCCATCGGAAAATTATCTCTTATAATTTTCTCATTTAATTTGCGATAGTCGCAGCATAGACGCTTTTTGCCATTTTTCTTAGCCACCAGGACTACGGGTGAAGCATACTCGGATGTACTTGGCTGTATTATACCTTCTTTTAACCATTCCCACACCTGCTCATCTACAAAGTTTTGGTCACTATACGACTGTCGCCTGGGATGCTGATAAACTGGAACGTCATCTTTCAAAACAATTTTCATCTCAACAGGGGCATCTGTGTTACGAATTGGAAAATATTGTTCGATCATCTCCAACACCGTTTTAGCTTCAGGCTGATTAAGATGAGATAAATCTACCTTAGAAGTTGGTATAAGCTCTTCCACACACATGCTTCGAAATTCGTCATTCACCCGGCGTCGGTATGTTGGCATTGGGGTGGCATTGGGCTGGATCTGGCTTGCAGTGCCGCAACACGATTGCAACACTTGCAGCGCAAAGAGTCAAGTTGAAATTCGCAAAAAGAAAGACGAAATACACGAAGCACAGCCCAAGTCGACTTCCTTTCCAAATCGCTAAAGTTAAAGCAAAGCAGAAGAAGAACTAACAATCCCCTGCAGCGAACGGATATAATAACACTTCCAAATGTTAAAATCCGACTTTCTCCAATTCCTGTCAAACTCTTTCCTTTACCAGTTATTTCTGCTGCTCCTAGACTCATGAAGACTTGTCTGCGCATTAAGCACAAATCAGCACCCGTGTCAACCAAACCTTTAAATATAATCTGTTTGTAAACAACGCTCTTCAATTCAAGACCTGAAAGAGTAAATTCACTACCTAAAGACACTCCTACTTTATCCTCTTGAACTACATTAGCATTTGTTTCTTTCTTGACATCTGTTTGTGCTGTACATTGTGCTGCTCGGTGTCCTGCCTGACCACATTTAAAGCAAACAAAATCTTTTTTCTTACAGTCTTTCATTACGTGAGAACTATCGCCGCATTTGAAACATTTCCTGGAAGTTTCAGACTTAACCTGACTTTTGCCTTGATCTTTCTTTTGCTCCTGACGTTCCCCAACTGATTGATCGATTTGCCAGATCTAGCTTTCTGATATATCTTGATTTGACGTTTCAGTTCCTGTATATTTCTGGCCTGGTATAACATAATCTTATTCCCTTTCGAATCTGGAATACCCTTTATGTAATAGTCAATTAAACTTGGCTCATCAATATTAATTGGCTTTGCGATTTCTTTTAGATACAAATATTCAAATAATGATTCGTCTTTTCTCTGCTGACGCTGGTCCAATCTTCTATGAACGTCAGCTGATGACGCTTTGATTGAAAACTCTTCTCTCAACTTAGCCTTCAAAACATTCCACCTACGAATATTCGCCTCACTACGCACAAACAGTTTAGCCGCTCCTGTAAGCATTTGTTTCGAATAGATAAAAAGTTGCAAATCACTCCACTGGACAGTAATTGAACAACTTTCCAACTCTTCGATCCATTGCTCTACATCAGGACTTCCTGTTCCAGAGAAACTAGATACGCTACCTTCTACATCTTTGAGAGTGAACCATGACCTGCCATTGTCTACTCTTTGATTTTCAGCTAAATTTCCCTCTGTAACTACGGATTGGACTTCATCTGAATCGCTTTCCTCTTCATCCTGAATTCCAAAATGTGTAAGCAATCTACTCTGCAACTCTAGTTTCCTTCCAGTTGTTGGTAACGCCAACTCTGCAAACTTTAACCTCAAATCGGCTACGCGGAGTGCCAAGATCTCGTCGAGTTGCATTTTAAAATGGTTAGAAAACAATCAAAATTTGTAAAAGTATACAACACTATACTACTGTTAGTTAACGTAACCTTACAATAGCTCTGCCTCTGTCGACGCACACCCGACCAGCACTGCCTCTGTCGATGCTCGCGCCAGCTCTGCCTCTGTTGACGCACGCACCACTTTCGCCTCTGTCGACGCACACACCAGCTTTGCCTCTGAAGTTTTACAGGGCTGCCTCTGCCGACGATCGTATCAAGCTCTGCCTCTGTCGAAGTTCGCACCAAGTCCTGCCTCTGCACACTCACACAGAAACACTGCTTCTGTCGACGCAAACAGCAACTCTGCCTCTGTCGACTGTACGCACCAGTTCTGCCTCGATTAATGCAGCAATTCGGACTCTGCTGATGTTCGCTCCAAGCTCTGCCTCTGACGACGCAAATAGCAGCTCTGCTTCTGTCGCTGCAAACAACAACTCCGCCTCTGTCTACGCACGCTCCAGCTCTGCTTCTACCAACTTAAGCAGCAAATTTGTCTCTGCCAACGCACGCACCAGTTCTGCTTCTAACAACTTAAGCAGCAACTTTGCCTCTGCCGACGCACGCACAAGTTCTGCTTCTGTCAACTTAAGCAGCAACTTTGCCACTGCCGACGCTCGAAACTTCTTCGAGAATTGTCTATACTGTTCCTCGCGTTTATGCAGCGTCGATCATGCAACGGTTCTATTTTACCGTTCACTGGTTGCTACTGGTTGCTAAAACGAACTGCGTCATACGTGTCTGCACAAAACGAACTCCGTCATATGCACAAATTTTTGTCTTTACACTTAAGCACATCCCGGACGAGCCGCCAATTGGAAGTTTTTCTTTATAATAATGTTTATTTAAACAAGAAATTTAGCTTATAAGTGTAACAAAATATTAATGTTCTTTAAATTTCACATTTGATTATGACAAAACTTATTCTTTTAAATTTAGTAACAACCGCTCTTGGCAACTTTCTGTACTCAACTTCCTACTCTACACTCGTTCCGTTTCTATCGATAACTTGCTCTTGTCTAGGGTTGCATTCTAATCAGGGCTGCAATGTAGAAGTATCGAAACATTTAATATCGATTACCACTGCGAGTATTATTACTGGAACCAATTCCCACATGTATATGTGTATATACATAGGAACATACATACATAGGTCGAAGGGTATCCAACTGTCGCGTGCTGCGCGACTGTTGCTTTTCTTACTGGTTTTAATCTTTTTTTTTTTTAATATTAATTCTTAATCTTGTGCCGTAGCTCTTTGGCGTGGGGTGGGTTGTTGCCATGTTCCTTCTCCGCATCTACACAACTTTATTATCTAGGATTCCTAACAGAAACTAAAAGGGAGACCTACTCCAAGAAATACAAGAGGGGTGTAACTAATGAAACAAACTATTAAAGGGTCAAAAAAAAAAAAAAAAATAAATTCGGACTGCAATATAAAATCTTTGCGGGGTCAAGTGTTGTGCGACCTCACGTTACCCACCCTACCATAATCTTCGAAAAAATTATTGTATCTTTGCGGTGTCAAAGGTTTGCGACCTCGCTGTCTTTACCCACCCTACCATAATCTTCTAAAAAATTATTGTATCCGAAGATACCCTAAAACCGTCCGACTATTAACTTAAGTTGCCATGTCTATCCCGGAAAACAAATTAATTTAGCACATCATGTTCATTTCTAAATTCATGTTTTATTCATATAGCCAAGGGTCAGATAATTATTTGCCATTGACCTGCATTAATATTATCAATGTAAATATTTCACAGTTTACAAGAGTTTGAGTAACTATTTGGAAAGATATGTCTTAGTAATTTCGTTTCGATTAATAGGTTTTATCTTCATATATTATTTAATTCATTGTATCATTTCAGTTAAATATGCTTTTCAGAGTTTTGTAAAATTAAAAAAAAATTGTATTTCTTATATCTTTTTGCAAATTTATTTGATAAAATGTTTTCTATGATAATTCAATTTTTTTTTCAATTCATTTTATGTGGCACTCCCTTGTTTTCAGCATTGAGCTTAAATGGCTTGAAACGAGGCTTACAATTTATAGAGTTTAACTTTATATTTAAATTTGCTTGAAAACTTGATAGCCTTTTTTTTTCTTAATCATTAATGGGTTTTTTCTTGAGTTGTGTGTATCAATGTGTAATTCTTTGGGTATTTAAATGTTTTATATTATAAGATTTGTTTTTTTTTTTTGGTTTGTTATGTTTTTACAGGATAGAATTGTTGAAAAGTGCGCTTAAGAAAATGTAGTAATAATATAAAGCCACTACACATTTAATGCTGGTTTAAAACAGCTGTTAACATTGTTTCATTTTGGTGTTTTGTCATTTTTAAATTGTTTGATGTTGTTCGTTATAATTTTGCTTGCGGGATCAAAAGAATCAGCAGAGAATATACAATTTTCATAGATCGCACAATTGTTGTCGGTTACTCACAAGTTAATGCAGAATTGTTGTTAGTTACTCACAAGTTAATTTGTCCAGCGTTGAAAGGCCTCCCATCATGGTGGTGATGCAGATCGTTGTTAGGAAACTAAAGCTTGATGATAAGTCAATTTTAAATTTTCTTTTTATACTCTTCGACCATTGAAAATGGTCAAAAAGGGTATACTAACTTTGTGCAAAATGCAAATGTATGTAACAGGCAGAAGGAGGCGTGGCAGACCCCAGAAAGTATATATATTCTTGCTCAGGATCACTAGCCGAGTCGATTGAGCCATGTCTGTCTGTCTGTCCGGATGTCCGGATGTCCGTCTGACCAGATGAACACACAGATCTCAGCTTTTATAAATGCTAGAGATACCAAATTTGGAATGAAGGTTCCTATGTACTCGGCGCAGATCAAGTTTATTTCAAATGTTAAGTGCCACGCCCACCGCCCCCGTAAATCAATAAATTATATTTTTGAACTCAATTTGCAAGCGCTGTATAAAAGATACAACTTTCTGACTTTAACGTATACTAAGCTGAATGAAATATCTACGTAGTCTCCAAATTACAATCCGATCAGACAATAAACACAGAAGTTATTTAAGAAAGTATGAACATAAAAACCAAGTGCTTCTGTCAGCTAACAAGGGAGGCGGGCGAGCGCAAAGCGCCAGCGCCATCTGTCGAGATTAATTTCAAAGCATGTTCATATGTATATGTATGTATATGTCGGGTTGTTGGTGCCAGGAGCCTCGTGGTTTGTCTGTCCATCCATATCGGCGTCACTCATGATGACCTTCACACTCAATTTATAAGCTGCGCGCGTTTAACGAGTCCACTTGCGTCTACTTTGGCTTCTCAACACTTAATGCCTCATTTCGTACAGACTGCTTTTTGTCTTTTTCCTTTTTTTTGGCATTCCCTTTTCATTATGTCTCTCTCTCACTCTAACCAAGCAGCGCAAGTGGCCACGTTCAGCAACAGCTATATCGCTCTCATTCTAGCAGAGTCCCGTTTGTAGATAATTCATCTATTCATACTCACACATTGACAATGAATAGGAACACGCATAACAGCAGAAGGAACATGGAGAAGAAGTAAATAACGACCAAGCGCATACACATTATTTTCGCCCCGACACGGCCATTCTGACATTTACACGACCTCGTGTAAGCTTTTGATACCGAGATACCAGGGTATCAAGATCGCATACTTTCATCACTCCTCAATACTATTTCATTTCATTAATTTGACTTTATTAGGTGTAATTTCATAATTTCTTAATTCTGTGAAGGAGCAAACAACTTACATTTCATTGTTGCTGAGATAACTTATTCTATTTTCAAATTCAGTTTCATCGATCAGTAATACATCAGCTTACAACTTATCTTAGCATTATCATTTACCGATTGCTAGTATCGATCTTCCGCCAGTTCACACACACTTAATTATTAATACAATGCAAACTCATCGTCTCTCCTGGACGGATCTCTCTGTTACAAACAACAGGTGATACAGATATCTCTTCGTCTCGCTAGACGGATAACTCTTTATTACTTATTCATCGTCTCACCTCGACGGATAACTCACAATTCATCGTCTCACATAGACGGATAACTCGCAATTCATCGTCTCACCTAGACGGATAACTCACAATTCATCGTCTCACATAGACGGATAACTCGCAATTCATCGTCTCACCTAGACGGATATCTCTCGTTCACAAAAGAACTCATTGGCGGGATTTTCTCTTCATTCAACTATTTCTCTATATTCTCGTTTAACTCATTAGGCATCGATCTGAACAATAAGATATTCTTTCTTATCGCTTTTGCCACTTAATTTTCCCGTTATATCTATATGAATGGTATGCCACGGTATACTTGTCTTCGGGATAGAGTGAAGTTCCGCCTGAACCTTCCCAGACGATGATTTCACGAACCGACAAGTAATACAGTTTGAAACAAATTTCCGGACATACTTGTTCATTTTAGCGAACCAATAATACTGGTACACTTTATCAAGTGTCTTTTGCCATCCTAAATGCATAATCGACTCGAGTACCTGGTTAATTACTGACCATTTGAAAGCTCTGGGTACAACTGGTAAACAACTTGTTCTACCTAGTCTTTGGACCTTGCGATATAATACGCCTTTTCGCAGATCATACGTTTTGGCAAGGTTTTCGGCCAACTCATCTGACTCCAATTTGTTAACAATTTCTGTTATCTCGGGGTCTAATCGTTGCTCAGCAAGAAGCCAAGTACTTGAAATTTCGCACAGATTTACTCGTTTTTCGGGAATCTTGTTCATTAACTGAATGTGTTCGGATGGTAAAGGATTTCTTGATAGGAAATCGACATGAGCCATACGCTTACCCTCTCTATACTGAATTTCAAAATTAAACGATTGTAAGTAGGCCCACCAGCGGTGAACTCTGGGGTTAAATCTACTTTTGTGCGAGAAGCTTTTTAATGAATTACAGTCGGTATAGACAACAAACTCACGGCCAATTAGGTAATGGCGAAAATGTTTAACGGCATTTACCACTGCCAAGGTTTCTAGCTCGTAAGAGTGATATCTAGATTCAACAGAGGTAGTTGTTTTGCTGAAGTATTCGATTACATGGGGTTTACTTTCTATACGGTGTAAAAGTATCGCTCCATATCCACATGCACTTACATCAGTGTGCAGCTCTATAGGATGTTGCGGGTCGAAAATGACCAAAACGGGCTCATTAGTGAGGATCGTCACAACTTTGAGTCTGATCTCTTCTAGCTCAGCGCTCCATGTAATCTTGCCGTTACCAGACGAAAGTGAATACAAAGGTTTCATAAGTTGGGAGAATCCAGGAACGAATTTGCGAAACTATGAGGCCAGGCCAATGAATTGTCTAACGCCGGAGACAGTTTGAGGAGAAGGCAAGGAGCTTAATGAAGCTATCTTTCGCAATATTCGGGCGAATCTCCCCAGCTCGCACTTCATAGCCCAAATACTGGACCGTTGTTTTGAGAAAACTACATTTAGAAAGATTAAAGGTAAAACCAGCCTTTGCAAGAACATCCAAAACAGTTGTAAGCCTTTCCAAAGCCAATTCCTTGGTGGGCGATACCACCATTATGTCGTCCATGTAAACTATTACAAAAGAATTAGCAAGGTCACCAAGTGCATTTATGACTGCGCGCTGGAAAACAGATGGCGCATTTTTGAGGCCAAAAGGCATTGTAAGAAATTCAAATTGACCGTCTGGGGTCACAAATGCAGTATATTCCACGGATTCAGGGTGAATCGGGATTTGGTGGAAGCCACTCGCCATATCTAAACATGTGAAGTAATTTGCTCCGCGAAGTCTAGCAATTTGATCGCTAATAAGCGGTAAGGGTATTTATCCGAAATCGTGTTTGAGTTTAGCTCTCTATAATCGACACACAAACGGTCGGTGCCATTCTTCTTTTTACGAGCAAGATGGGGCTCGCAAAGGGAGAACAACTTGGGCGAGCAATATTACACCTTATCAATTCGCTCACTTGCATACGCACTATTTCTCTTTCATCGGGGCTAAGTCTGTAAGGTCGGCGCTGGACAGTTTTAGTTGGATCAATTAAACGGATTTTCATTTCACCCGTATTTACTCGGGTGTGAGGTATCCCATTGGTAAATGAAGTTGAGTGCTTTTCAAGTAGCTCGATTAATTTAGCTTTCTCATTGTCGACTAATTCGGTATCGATATCGGACAAGGTAAACGATCGCTCAGCAACGGAACAATTATTAACAGTTTTTGATTTTACTACTTTAAAATTATCGGATGTCAAAATTACGTAAAAGCCTTGTTTGAGTATCTCTCGCCCTATCAGAATATCACTCCTCAATTGCTCATTCGGGATTACATGAAATAATATTTCCATAATGTTTTCGTTTATAGTAACTTCACTCAAAATTTGCAATGTACTGCATACACTGCCACCAAACGACTGTCAATGTTTGCCATATGCGCAAGAACAGTTGTAACGGCAATTTCTTCTATTCCCATATTTCGCCATTTCGTAGTCAGCGTCGTCACCAACCGACTCGCATATACCGCGTAACATTCGGCGCCACTCGGGGGCGGCTGTTGAGTAAATTCAAAAACGTAGCGGCCGGCGTCTCTTACGGTTTCAAAGCGCTGCAGAAATAATTCCTGGAACTCTTGCCAAGTCATACCTTGGTATGAAATTTGTGTGAGCCACTGAGATGCACTTCCCTCCATACAGTTGCTAAGTGCCATGATTAATTTACTTCCTTGAAGGGGGTGCTCAGACAGAATTATATCGGTTGTTGAACACCACTTTCCTGCCTCAACGCATGCAGCTTCAGGGTTAAATTTGGGTAGCTTAACTTCATAGCTAGGTTGCTGCTCGCGTGCCGGCGTCACTTGCATGATTTTTACTAGTTCAGCCATATTGCGATTTTGCATTTCGACCACTGCACGCCACTGCTCCTCAGAAAATGCAGGATGTGGCACAGATCCCACTTCTGATGTCGGGTTGTTGGTGCCAGGAGCCTCGTGGTTTGTCTGTCCGTCCATATCGGCGTCACTCATGATGACCTTCACACTCAATTTATAAGCTGCGCGCGTTTAACGAGTCCACTTGCGTCTACTTTGGCTTCTCAACACTTAATGCCTCATTTCGTACAGACTGCTTTTTGTCTTTTTCCTTTTTTTGGCATTCCCTTTTCATTATGTCTCTCTCTCACTCTAACCAAGCAGCGCAAGTGGCCACGTTCAGCAACAGCTATATCGCTCTCATTCTAGCAGAGTCCCGTTTGTAGATAATTCATCTATTCATACTCACACATTGACAATGAATAGGAACACGCATAACAGCAGAAGGAACATGGAGAAGAAGTAAATAACGACCAAGCGCATACACATTATTTTCGCCCCGACATATACATACATAGGAACATACCTACATAGGTCGAAGGGTATTCCATTGTGGCGTGCTGCGCGACTGTTGCTTTTCTTACTGGTTAGAATTTTAAATTGTTTAGAAATCTAGTTTGTTTTGACAAGTGTTTTTTTATATATATTTGTAGCGACAACTCTAACCAATACGATTGTTTTATCGATAGGAACAGTACAAGAAATACGATCTCTAATTTTGTAACGGATGATTGAGCGATGAAAAGAGAATAAAGAAACACGTGTTTTGTTTAAGTTATAAAGTTTGTGAAATAAAAGAAATATATTATCGCATCGCGATAACTGGTGACCCCGACGTGATTTTAGGCTCCGCAAATCACAAAAATCAAATCAATTCGACTTAAGAGTCGAAGAGTTGGTCACAAATACATTTGCACGAGGCTCACGCGAATTTCACAACGACGCAAATTATTTCATCATGGCAAGTACTTCGCAAAACGCATCTGACAACAACTCGGCTGACGGTGCGTCCTCGACTGTACCACATGCAGTGGTGCAAACAGAGGTCAACAAGGTGTCAGTAAAAGTTCCCCCATTCTGGCCCGAGCGTCCCGAGATTTGGTTCGTCCAAATTGAGGCGCAATTTTGCGTGTCGGGAATTACCTCGGATTTAACAAAATTCAACACCTTGGTGGCGTCGATGGAGTCGCATATAATTGCACAAGTCACTGACGCAATTTTATCCCCACCCCGTCGGACTTATATATGAACTTAAAACGCCGGATCATGGAGCAATTTGGAGAAACTGAGCACACAAAAAATGCAAAAACTGCTCACGGGCTTAGACTTGGGCGATCGTCGCCCATCACAGCTACTTAATGAGCTCCGCAACTTAGCCAACGGTCGGATGACTGACGATCTCCTGAAGTCCCTATGGATGCAGCGCTTGCCGCAAAACGTACGCGCCATTTTGCAGACATCGAATGAAGACTTGCAAGGTGTGGCAAAACTGGCTGACAGAGTGCTTGAGGTCACGGAACGCGAGCAGCTATACATGGCCACAACTACACCAGCTGATTCTGTGGAAGAAATAGTAGATCGCCTGGCCAAATTGGAGAAGTGCTTCCATTCTCGATCACGTTCAAAAGAACGATCTAAGTCGCCAACTCTGTGTTGGTATCACACAAAATTTGGCAGGAAAGCAACTAAATGCAGGCCGCCCTGCTCTTTGTCCCCAATGCAAAAAACTAGAAGCCTCTCCTGCGTCATCGCCCGCCGAAGCAGGAGATTCGTGTCGAGTGGCAAGAATCACAGTATACGACAAGGGCACACAACGTAATTTTTTAATCGACACAGGCGCTGACATCTCAGTTTTACCAGCGCACCCAAGGGACAAACTAAACATCGAAAAACCTTTAGCTTAGTTGCAGCAAATGGCACACCTATCAAAACGTTTGGTGAGAAACGCCTAAAGCTATCACTCGGTCTAAGCCGAGACTTTCTGTGGACTTTTGTACTGGCTGACGTATCCTCGCCAATCATCGGGTCCGACTTTCTTGGTCATTATGACCTACTAGTCGACTCAAAGCGACGCGCTTTGATTGACCCACAAGCACCACAGAAGTTGCAGAAGAAAACTTCAATTATGAAGAAAGATACATCCGTATTTCGCGTCTTAAGCAACGATGTCGCCAGCCTGCTTAACGAATTCAAGCAACTTGTAATTCAAAATCACAACACGCAGCCGCCTCCTCAAATGTAACTCATCTCATCGAGACCAGCGGCACTGCGGTTTTTTCACGGCCACGCAGACTATCCGGCGAAAAGCTCGCCGCAGCCAAAAAGAATTTGCATACATGGTCAAACAATTTGTCGGCCATCCTGCAGCAACTGGGCGAGCCCGCTTCACATGGTGCGGAAAACCAACGGCGAATGGAGACCTGTGGGGACTTCAGAGCATTAAACGCGAAACTGTACCCGATCGCTATCCGATCCCGTTTGTACATGACGTCACCAACATACTGCACAACAAGCGCGTTTTCTCAGTCATCGATTTGCAGAAAGCTTATCATCATATAGCGATCGAGCCTAAGGACATTCCCAAGACGGCAATAACGACTCCCTTTTGGTTTATTCGAGTTCTGCTACATGACTTTTGGGCTTCGAAACGCTTCGCAAACATTCCAAAGGTTTATGCATAGTATTCTGCGCGATTTGGACTTCGCATTTGTATATATTGACGATATCCTGATCGCATCAGCCAATACGGAGGAGCATGGACGACATTTGCGAACAGTTTTTGAACGCCTGCAAAAAACAATCTAACCATCAACATCGGCAAGTGCCAATTCAGCAAATCAGAAGTGCAGTTTTTGGGCCACAAGATTGATGCAAGGGGAATCCTGCCACCCGAATCCAGAGTTTCGGCAATTCGTGAATTTCCACAACCTGGCACAACTAGCGAATTAAAGAAGTTTCTGGGAATGATTAACTACTATCGCCCATTTATCAAAAAGGCCGCTCACGTTCAAGTCAGGCTGCAGACGCTTATTAAAGGCAACAAGAAAAACGACAAAACTCCAGTCGATTGGACAACGGATTGATTAGAGGCATTCCAACAATGTAAAGATCAACTTGCAAACGCTACTCTGCTTGCTTTTCCGTCTCCAAACGCAGTCTTCACACCAGCACGGACGCCTCAGATAAAGCCGTCGGCGCGGTAGTACACCAGCTAGTTGAAGGAAGGCTTCAACCCTTGGGATTCTTTTCAAAAAAACTCAATCCTGCCCAATCGAGATATGGCACGTATGATCGAGAATTACTCGCCATTTATTTATCTATCCAACACTTCCAACACATCCTCGAAGGAAGGCAATTTGTAGTTTATACGGATCACAAGCCGTTGATTTACGCGTTCTCTCAGAAATTGGAGAAAACACCCCCAGACGAGGACGACACCTTGACTTTATCAGTCAATTCACCACAGATATTCGCCATGTTTGTGGCAAAGACAACGAGATTGCCGATTTGCTATCACGAGACAATGCAGTGGTCGAGGTAGATCTAGAAGCTGTTGCCGAGGAGCAGAAGACCGACTTGGAACTTCAAAAACTGCTAGAGGGAAACAACACATCATTACAGCTCAAGAGTATCACGCCGCTGAACGCAAATTTTTCACTCTACTGCGACATCAGTCCAGATGGTAGAATTCGACCATTTGTTCCGGCTGCGTTACGCAAGCAGGTAATGCAGTGCATTCACTCCCTTTCTCACCCCGGCCGGAAGGCGACACAGAGACTCGTTTCAGAGAGGTTTGTGTGGACTTCAATGACAAAGGATGTTGGCAACTTCGTTCGTAGCTGTATACAATGTCAAAGGTGCAAAATTCAACGCCATAACAAATCTGAGCTCGGCAGCTATGGACCAATAGACCAACGATTTGATCACATTAACATAGACATCATCGGCCCATTGCCGGTCTCCCGAGGAAATCGCTATTGTCTCACCTGTGTCGACAGGTTCTCCAGATGGCCCACAGCATTTCCAATTCCTGACATTTCGGCGGAAACAATCGCAACAACACTACTGGAGGGTTGGATAGCTAACTTTGGCGTCCCGCTGCACATCACTAGCGATCAGGGTAGGCAGTTTGAATCTGCAATCTTTACAGGCCTGATGCGCTTACTGGGCGTCAAACACTTCCGCACCACAGCTTACCACCCCCAAGCAAATGGTTTGGTAGAGCGTTGGCATCGCACACTCAAAGCAGCCATAAAATGCCATGAGACTAGCGATTGGTGCGGTGTTTTGCCTTTAGTACTGCTTGGACTTCGTGCTACGTGGAAGGAAGACCTAGGAGCTTCCCCGGCCGAAATGTTACTTGGATCGCAACTTCGACTTCCCGGCGAACTTGTTACGAAGGGGAGCAGCCATCCGGATGAATCCGAATTTATCAAACTGTTGCGAAAAAAAATGCAATCATTAAGACCGTCTCATGCATCGATTCACGGAAAAAAGGAATCGTTTGTGCAGGCAGAACTCAGGTTTCTATCGACCGACTCAAGGCCGCCTTTCTGGACGCATCGAATGTGTCGGCGCCGCCTACAATAACTGACGAAGATGCCTGGAATCGAGAGGAACTCGAGCAAGAAGACCAACAGCAGCAGAAAGAACAAAAACGAGAACTGGACGCTCAGTAAAATGTCCAGCAAGATTTGTATAGGTTCCCATCTAGCGGGGGAGTCCTGTAGCGACAACTCTAACCAATACGATTGTTTTATCGATAGGAACAGTACAAGAAATACGATCTCTAATTTTGTAACGGATGATTGAGCGATGAAAAGAGAATAAACAAACACGTGTTTTGTTTAAGTTATAAAGTTTGTGAAATAAAAGAAATATATTATCGCATCGCGATATATTTTTATAATATGTTGTTATTTACACAAGAAAAAAACACAAGCTAGTTTCTTGATCTGTGGCCGTGTAAATTGGTGAAAGCAGCCCGAGATGATGAGTAGGTGGGAGAAAAATAGATCCAACGGTGCAAATCCAAATGAAGAGTACAAAAGAGACACAAGCTAGTTTCTTGATCTGTGGCCGTGAAATTGGTGAAAGCAGCCCTAGATGATGAGTAGGTGGGAGAAAAATAGATCCAACGGTGCAAATCCAAATGAAGAGTACAAATATTCCCTTCAAGTGCAGGCAAGAGTGCAAAGTCCAAAACGGAGACTGCGAATGCAACTGCAGAAGAATGCTCCACAGCAAAAAATGTAAGGCAAGGCTGACTATAAACGCATTTACCAACTGCTTGGACAGGGATCTCTTACTGAAAGAATTGAACTGAATTGCAGAATGGTTCGTGAGACAAACAAGGTGGATTCTTTACCTATCTCGTAATTTCTTTAGGCAGCGATGAAGCCTTTGGGCTTTGGGTGCCAAATGCCGTTCCATTCCAAGAGTTTACTCTTCCTACGCTGCCAATCAAAGGTTGCTAGTTTGGGGTGCACTCTTTCGAAGCCTCCAATAATCCCTTGCAACGTCACTTCGGATTTTTTTATTTTTTTTCACTGGAGAAAACGTACTTCAGTACTCCTTACTTAACTTACTTACTTTTACCGCAGCCAGCAGCAGTAGACACTAATTAGATAGGCAGGTAGAATGATAACATTTGCACTGCTTGCAAGGTCATCTTAACACAATGGACTTATCAGAAAATTTGCACTGCTTTTTAAGATAAGCTTAGAAGTATGCCCTCATAAGAACCGGTGTTATCACAACTGCATTTCGTATTCTAATTTTAGCACAGAGAAGGTCTTACAGGGTTGTACTGCTTTACCTTTGGCTACAAGAAAGCCGAAGGTATTATTTTTGCTATTTGCAATAACCAATAATTTAACGCATTGCAAAGCGTGGGCCATTACACACGTAAACGAGTCGCACAACTTTTTCTCTTTACCTACCGGCGCCATTATCGAATTTAAACAGAGTGTTTAGTAATGAAAAAACGCAGTTCTTTTTGTTATATTACACTTTTAATAATTTCAAAAAGAAAGAACTAGAGCCTTTAGATTATCACTAGGTTGGACAATGGACTTCAAATTTGAAGTTGGGTTAGCCGGGCTATCTCAATTGATAGAATACTTAGAACTGAACTAATGTATGGAGACGCGTTCGCGTTTATATAGGCTATTTTACAGTAGCCAAAGAGCGAAGCGGTGAATCGGGTAATAAAGTTTTATTATTCCAGTTGGCTCGTTTTAAATATTTGGGCTAGCCAAATGATCGAAATCAAGTTGTTGTTGAGGACAATTGTTTCCTATTGTTTCAGATTCTGCGTTTTTGGTTTACGATCTGTGGGAACGGTACTTTTGGAGTATGGGGTGACTTAGAAACATGACGCTATGCGTTTGTGTGATTAATAACCAAGGTTAATATAACGTCATACAATGCAAGCAGTAATCCTGTTTGGGTATTATTATTTACTACAACAAATTAAGAACTTATTGAGCAGCATAGCAATAATAATAGTCAAGCAATAATAATTGATGGAGCAGCATAGGTATTAGATTTATTAGTATTAATGAATATTGTAATAATTGAATTCCGACATTGAAGTCATATGGATTAAGAGAAATTAAATTCTTTATTTGACAATTTATTGTGTGCTGTGTGACCATTGCTTCGCGCGTTTCGTGTGTGGGAGATAAATAACATTGGAAATTAAGCTGCCAAGACGTTGATGTCGCTACTGGATTACTGTGCCATATGGAGGATACTCGTCGGTCCATGTCTATCGATTCTCTAGACAGTCTCCAGGTATTCAGTGTCAAAAATTGCGCATATACAGATATACCTTTATAGTTTATTGTGTGCTGTCGCTTTGATCGATATAAAATTGCCATTTAATATATTGTTAAGCAGCTCAATTTCTGGCACTTATTATAGCATGCAACATATATAAAATCATATGTATGTATGCATATATATTATAATTTCGCGCCTACCTAAATAAATGACCGCAAAATATTGAGCAGAACAAAACTGTTCGGAGATACGTATGTAGAGACAATTACATACATATATAAAAGTTAACATACATAATGTACATGTAAGATGGTATACTTTGATGCAAGTTTGCAACCCCACCAATAGAGGACAGTTGGTATCGGTGCGAACCGAAGAGTATTGGCAGAAGAGAAGATAACATCTTCAACACGAAAGAGAGTCGTAGTCGGTGGTCTCGCGTATAAAATTCACAGTTGAACGTGCAGAAACTAAACTGCTATTAAGTTGTAAAGTTTCCAAATATTTAGATGTAAAGAGGACTGAAGTTGTAACGCCATTATTTTGTAATTAATTAACCTAACTGAATTCATTTGAACAATAATACTAAACTCTTTCTAATAATAACCTTACATTTGAGCAACACACATTTGAACATTTGTCTGAACAGTCGCTGTCAAATTGTGGTTTTACCGTTGCTGAACGTCGGAAATTCAAATACGCATATACATACATAAAAGCGAACGCGAGAAATGCCAAAAACGAGAAGTGCACACGCGTTAGAAGAAAGAATGAACAGTACAAGAAATGAGGATCAGTATATAGACGAAAGCGAAGAAGACACGATAATGGAACAAGAAAACGCGAAAAGAGACTTAACGGCCGCGAACAATTATGACCTCAATGCCAAAATGCAGCAGCTTATGCAGTTGTTGTCAGTCAAAGTTGAGGTGGATGAACAGCGCGAAAACCAAGTAAAAATTACAGCAACCAATTTTGAAAAAGTGATCAACGATTTTGATGGTGTTTTAATACCAGTTGTCAAGGGTTTCGAAATTTTTGAATACAATGTCGAAGCCTATGGGCTAAATGAAAAACAGAATGTGTGGCACCGCAAAACCCTTTTTAGAATCGGAATATATAAACCATTATAATAAGTTGAAACATAAATTAATTGATGAACTTCGATGCAGCTGAAACAGTGCTGATATTCATCAACAGCTGAAAGATCGCAAAAAGAAAAAAGTAGTTTTTCACGAGTACATGACATGAAAAAAGTTGAAAGTATGGGTGAAGTAGAAGAGGCAGCAGTAATTCGCCACATTGTCACGGATTGCAGGACAAAAGCGAATTCAAATTTGCCATGTATAGATGCAAAACGTATAAGCAGCTTAAAGAGAAATACGAAACATATGAGCTAGTTCCCAGAAACGAAAATTATCCGATAAAATATAGCACAACCCCACAAAAAAAAAAAAAATGTCATGATCTGGGTATGCGGCATATGCAGTTATAGGTATTTTGAGTCGCTGAACCCGAATCCGGGGTCAGAAATCCTCCATCACGTCTGAATTTCGACCTAACCTCAAAAAACTGAAAAACCTTTGGATACCCCTTTGGAACCCCCAAAAGATAGAGAATGCTTATCTACGCATGCGATATATGTTTTAACATGTATTTTGTCCTTCCAACTACGAAGTCGAAAATTTACGTAGCCGTCAGTTTCGACTTAATCTCAAAACCGTTTGAACCCCCAAAAAATGTGACAGCAGCTGCGCGGTAGAAACAAAACGTAATATTGAAGAGGCGCAGAAGAATTACAAGATACACTACGACAAGAAGCGTCGTACGGAGCAGATCTACAAGTTGGGCGACTTGGTCGCTATAAAGCGAACTCAATTCGTTGCAGGCCGATATGGGCGAATATCTTGGTCCATATGCTGTCATAAAGGTTAAGAGGAACGGTCGCTATGATGTGAAGAAGGCATCAATAAACTGCAACAAGATGCGATAATATGAAGTTATGGAAATATATAGCCGAGAACGAGGATATTTTGCAATCCGGGACGGAGGAGGAACAACAGGAGGTGGAGGAACACCAATAGAGGACATTTGGCATCCCTGTGAACCGAAGAGTGTTACCAGAAGATAGTAGCGAAGGAGAGTCGTAGTCGGTGGTCTCGCGTATAAAGTTCACAGTTGAACGTGCATTAAGTTTTAAAGCTCCCAAACATTAAGTTGTAAATAACACTGATGTTGTAACGCCATTATTTTGTAATTAATTAACCTTACTGAATTGATTTGAACAATAATAATAAAGTCTTTCTAATAATAACCTTATATACATACACACGACGGCAAGAGTATTTTGTCATCTGCAGTCTCTGACTAACATGTCTTGACATGTCATGCACCCTCGCTAAACGGCATTGAACGAATGCAGCAATTAAAGAGCGCAATTATAGCTATAATTGAGCCAATTATTTTTTCAATTCCTCTTTGTGCTGAGCTTGTCCAAGTAAAAATATTAGGGGAGAGATAATTTCACAACGGCATAATTATTTTGTCATCGAGTAAATCAGTCGCTTTTATTGGCAAATTTGCAAGTGAGTGCAATATTTTTGTTGTTTTTCGAATTATTATAACAAATTACTACCATAACAATTGTTTTTACATTTAAAAGCGAGGACCGTTTGATTTTGCGACAAATCAAAAAGGATCTATTATAAACGCCGAAAATGATTGCTTTGGAATGGAATAAGGACAAAAATGTTTCAATTAGTGAAATATGAAATATGCCTTTCATCAGCCCAAGAAATAAAATGAAGACGCTGGCCTTCGCCAAAAAAGTATGTATATAAGCCGTCTGCATTTTGGCGTAATGTTCTTTGGACTGATGAAAGTAGTTTCGAATACCATTCATCGCCTGAAAAGGTTTTTGTACGAATGGATGCAAATATTCTCAAAAAATGTATGGTGGCGTTAGTGTTATGTTTTGGGGTAGGAAATTTGGTTCCTGTCGAAGGATCCATGAACCAACATAAATATTTGAAACTGATCGGACGGCTTCCCCCCTCGCCATGCGGATTCCGCACACGATTCGCCCCGACGCTGCCCGAAATTGCGGTGTGTAAATCAGCGGCTCAATAAAATCTAATAGTCCCGGACAGATTACGGCTCGGCACGCACTCGAAAACTCAATGAGGGGACCGACCAACGACACAAAGGAGCAAAAGAACTTTGGGTACGCGAACATAAATTAGCAGACGATGACGATGGCAATGGTGACGACCAGGACGGAGGGACAGACTGGAATGTGAAAAGTGAACGTCCTTGACAGACGCAATCTCATGAAAAAAATCACAAAAAACAAAAGGAAGTCAACGATTGTTGTCCGATAAGCCGAAGTATTTTTGATCTTTTTAATGATCTTATCATAACTAACAATAATTAATTATTTACAGTTTATATTTAAAACATTTATTTTTTTGGGCGACAAAACAAATCAATGGAAGTGTTTTAAAAAAAATAGTTAAATACTAACATATCGATAATGAAATTAACATTCAATTTAAATTTCGAAATTAATCACAAAATTAGTAAGTATTAAAATATCGATATATATAACTCAAATACTATTTTAAATTATTCGCATCGAGGTAAAAAACTATCGATATGCTAGCTACCATTGCTATGCTAACAGTCACATCCCTACATTTTAGTTGATTTGTGGCTAATGCTATAAACCCTTTATCAGCTAACAGAAGCCGTTTAACAAATTAACTAATGACCCCATATTAGGTGCATGGGCAGCGGATCGACGGGGACAAACTCGCATATCCTGCGGGAGCGATTGTATTAGGCTGCCTGATGCTGCTGCTTGTGGTCAGGGGAGAAGCCTCTACGTGTCTACGAAGAGAACATCGCCGGGACGTTTGTTTAATTGTCGTGCGACCCGCTTTTTGCTCATTTTAATGAGTCAATTTAAATTCCGATTTCGATTACGGGACACGCTGTGCACAGCTGCCCCAGCTAAGGCCAAATCGATGTTCATTAGCAGAAGGCGATGTCATGCAGTTCCCCTTTTCCCTACTCCCGTCCCTTCCTTTCACCAGTCGCCTTTAGCACCAGTTTTTGTTGGCTGCTCTGTTCGCCGCATTGTCATTGCAATTAGTAGAACTTTTAAAGTTAATATTGTTTTTTGTTTTAGCCTTCAAGTGATTCCTCTGCACAAGCGTCAAACATCGCCTGCGGAGTGCTATATAAATTTAGAATTTAAATAGTATTAATAACGTTGCGTTTTCATGTTTTTATGACACTATTTTAAATTAAAAGTGACCGCATATTCTGTTAGCTAAATAAATGAAAGAAGACACCCTGTGTATAAACAGAAAAGTGGGGAATATCAGGTTACTTTTAAAGGTTAACGGGAAGACTTATCGATAGATTCAAGGTTGGAAAGACATAACAATTGATGCAATGCATACTTATCGATATACGACTGTTAAATAAATCAAAGGAAATTGACTTAATTAATTTAATTATTTATCGATATATGACTGATAAATAGATACAAAAAATGAATTAAATATAAAAATTATAATATATTTTTTGAATAGAAACACATAAATACGATTCGATAGAAGACTCCAATTTTACAGGATATCTGCTAGTCAAGAACTTCCCTTTTATATTCATTCTCTCTCGCTCACTCGTTTTATAGACTTCTGGTTCGTTTTCAGTTAAAATGGTTAAAACAGCTGAGCTGCAGGCCAATATTAGAAAAGAAATAGTGACAAAGTTTGATTTGGGTATTTCCGTAATAAATATCGCAAAACAATATAATTTGTCAACAGGATAACGCACCATGTCACACAAGAAAATTAATCAAACAGTTATTATTAGAAGTTCGAGTGGAAACGCTGGATTGGCCACCCCAAAGTCCAGATTTGAATATAATTGAAAATGTATGGTCATATGTAAAACATAAGCGATCAGCTGATTTAACAAGAACAAGAGATGAAATCCAATTATTGAAGACAAAAGACAAAACTTCGAAAGTGGACGGCTTCTTTGGACGACTCAGATAGCGCCATGTATTCTGCTTCCTTACTCGACAACGCAACAGTTCGTTGTTTGCGACATTAAAAGACCTGCGATCATCAGAATTTGCTGCCCAGTCAGTATCTGCATAGCCGACCAACTGTTCACCAGTTCGCGTGAAAAATAATCCATGGTTTGGAGTACCCTTCAAGTAAAGCAATACCCTCTTAGCTGCAACCCAGTGTTGCTTGCCGTAGGACGTGTTGTATTGGCTCAGGACACTAACGACGTGTGCAATATCCGGACGTGTAGACACTGTCAGCCACATTAAGGCTCCAACCAAACTTTGATACGGGATTTTTGATAACTCAGCTTGCTCTTCTTCAGTTTGCGGGCACATTTCGACTGATAGCTTTTCATTCACGTTCATTGGTGTGCTTGCTGGCTTCCAATGTTGAATTGCTTCAAAACATCCTTGACGTATTTCGACTGACAATCGAAAAACATCTCTTTGTTTTGGGAGAACTCGATTCCCATACAATGAGATAGCTTCCCAGGTTTCATGTCAAAACTTCTTGACACAGAACTACCATATTCTCGTCATTTGCAGCAACGATCAGGTCATCCACATACAATGCCACGATGATGATCCTGTCTCCCTCTTTATTTAGATAAATACATTTATCCGCCGAAAGTGTTCGTAGACCCATGTCCTTCAATTTGCTGTCCAACTTTCTATACCATTGCCGTCCAATCTGCTTTAACCCATATAAAGCCTTGTTCAGCCTGCATACATTTCCTTGACCATACTTTTGCTTCTCTTTGGATGGCAATATTTCGCGAAACTCTGTTGGAACGCTAATGTAGAGTTCCTCCTCATGGTATACTTGGTCCCTTGTGTCGATGACTTTCATTTTGGGCTGTCGTTTTACAACTTGCCAGGTACCGTTCTATTGGAGAGCCCTGTACTCGCTCAACATGGCGTCCTTCCACTTAGGACCTTGTGCACCTTTGAGAGCGTCGCTCGCAGTCATCTCGTCGCTTTTTCTTATGAAACACGTTGATTCGAAGAACTCATCTTCCGACTCAGATTCGTTTGGAGCTGCAACGATCTGATTGTGGATTAATTTCGGTCTACCAGGTTTACCTGTACGTTGTTTCCTTGGCCTGCTAAGGCCACGCTTCATTTGCACCTCCGGATGGGCTTCGTCTGATGAATTTTCACTGCCGTTATCAGTTTCTTCTTGATTTGTAGGTACGCTTTCTACATATTGTCCATCCGTTTCGGCAAATTCCTCGAAGTTGTTATCTTTACCAAATTGGTTTGTAAAGACCACGTCACGACTCTTCAGCACAGTTCTTGCTTCCCTTTGCATTGTTGCAGTAACCTATGAATATGCTTTTCTTCGATCTTGGGATGAACTTGCCTTTTGGTCGTTTGTTGAGCGAATACACAATTTGCCCAAACGTACGTAGATGTTTCATCTATTCCACAGTTTAAAAGGTGTTTCGCCACACAGGCTACTCGACGGACATCTGTTCCTTATATAGCTTGCAGTGTTGTCTGCTTCGGCCCAATAGCTTGGAGGTAGTGCTGCCTGTATCATCATACAGCGCGCCATTTCTACAAGCGTTCTATTCTTACGCTCAGCTACTCCATTTTGCTGTGGGGTATACTCGACTGTGAATTCGTGTTGAATACCTGCACCCGCCAGGTACTTCTTGAACTCGTTGTTCGTATATTCTGTTACATTGTCTGATCTCAATGTGTTCAGCTTCCTTCCAGTCTTTCATTCAGCAAAGTTTTAAAACTCCTTAAATTTTTTTTAAATCTTCCGGTTTTGCCTTGATTGTATATAGCTCGCACCACTTTGAATGGTCGTCTATAAAAGTCACGAAATAACGGTTGCCTCCATGACTATGTACACGCATAGGACCACATACGTCGCTGTGGACCAATTCTAGGACTTCTCGGGATCTGGAGGTCGACGATGGGAACGGCTTCTGAGATTGCTTCCCCGTAATGCATACTTCACATTGTGGTAAACTTCTGCTTAAGTTTACTCTTACTCCCTGGACCATACGTAGTTGTATGGCAGCTTTGAGATCCTTTTCGTTGAGATGACCAAAACGTTCGTGCCATTCTTTGATATCGTTTTGATTATGACTTGATACCTGGCAACTCTCTCTTATTTCTTCCATATAGTATAGATCTAACTTACGTTTGGCTCTAAACACTATCTGGCCATTAGATACTTTTACTATTTCTGCTCCGTCTTTCTTGAATAAGACGTTATAGCCATGATCCCAAATCTTTGAGACGGACAACAGATTTTCCCTTAAATCTGGGATATGTTTAAAAGGTTTACTGAGAAACTCTTGGTTGGATTAAACGGAACTAATCCACAACCTTCTATCTCTGTCGAGTCATTATTTGCGAGCTTTAGATTTGAACACTCTGCTTTACTGACCTTTTCAAATCTAGTTTCCTGCGAACACATGTGTGATGTCGCTCCAGAATCCAAACACCAGCCTTTCTACTCACTACTGACAGAGTTTGCTATTTCTGCCTTCATGCTCGACTTATTGTTACTGTCTTGATCTTTTGATTTACACTCCGCTGCTTTATGTCCAACTTTTCCGCACTCATAGCACCTGTACTTGAATTTTTGTTCAGTTTTCCTTTCCTTTTCCTTATTGCTTTTGTACTTCTTGTTTACAAAAAGCGCTCCAGGAGTAGGCTCACTACTATTCCTTTTTCGGGCTTCATATTCGTCAAGCAACTTGATCTTAAGTGCTTCTGGCGTTAATAAGGTGTCTTGAGTTTCGATCGCTACACGAAACGGTTCGTATTCTTCAGGAATGGTATACAACAACAGTATGGATAACAAATCATTTATATTTACCAACTCTACTTCATTTAGTTTATCGACGATATCGAAAAACTTATCTATGTGATTTCTTATATCACCGCCATTGCCTAATTTTAACAAAATTAACGACTTCAATAAGGATGCTTTGCGAGCTGGCCCTTTAGATTGGTAAACATCGTGCTTTCTCCATACAGCGTTTGACGTGGCACAGTTCTTTATTTGTTTCAGCTCCGTAGTTGACATGGATAGAATCAAGTCTCATTTTGCCTTTGCATCTTGATTGTCCCACTGTGCATTGTTTTCTTCGGTTTTAACACATGTTCTGTTAACATACTTCCAATTGTCATTTTTAATTAGCAGCGCTTGGATTTGTATTTTCCAAGTATCAAAATTGTCTTTGCCCAAAGGCTCGAGTCGCACATTCTTAACACTCATTTTTTAATAATGTTCTTACTTTGGAGCTCGACGCGTATGCGATCACTCTGGCGCCACTTAGGTGACATACACGCACATTTGTTCTTGGTAAAAAAAATTTAATTTCACCACTGATCGCAATTCTTGCACACGACTTTGTGCAATTGAGCTACACAAGCACAATTGCAATCTGTTGCAATTAAATAAGACACTTTTGTACACCCCGCGCAGTGGAAGCGTGATGGGCGCATAACCTGTTGGTTATTTAGGTTTTATTTAAAGCGGATGTACAAAGTTTATTTGTGATTTTTGGTTTTACATTTAATTGATGACGCGCGCACTGCCGTTGTACACAGACCTGCAGAAGCTTTCTTACCACACTTACGCTCGGATCAGTGTGACCAAAGGGCATTGACAGTGAAGCCTTCTCTGAGCAATCCAACTGAGCGTGCGACTCCTATGCCAAAGGATTCAATTCCGGCTAGCTATGCGGCTGTTGCCAAGGACGCTAGCAAAGAGGAGTGGTCTAAGGTAAAAGCCTAAGCGCTTGCGCAAGAAGCCAGAGGCTTTTATAATTAAAAAGACTGGTGAAGCGTCATATCCTGATATGCTCCGCAAGTTGAAAGCGGACCCTAACCTAAGTGTTTTTGGCAACCACGTCAAAAAATCAGGAGAACCCAACAAGGCGAGCTGCTGCTCGAAGTAAGGGTTAAGGAAGCAGCAAGTGTGTCCACATTTAGAGGGGTACTCGAAGAGTCCCTGAAGGAAATGGCAGCTGTCCGCACAGGTGCCCAGAGAATGGCACTCTCCATCAGCGGTATGGATGAGGCAACGACAGCAGAGGAACTCCTCAGCTGTCTGGCCTCTCAGTTCCAGGGCATCAGTTTTCATCCGGATGCAGTGCGCGGCCTGCGTAAAATGCGGGATGGCACCCAGATAGCGACAGTCATGCTAAGCCCGAATGATGCGATCACATTGCTGAAAAAAGGGCACGGTAACAGTAGGCTGGTCACGTTGCCGCATCATCCAGGATGTACGTCCTACGAGATGCTTTAGGTGTCTGGGTTTCGGACACCATGCTTCCAGTTGCAAGGCGACTGATCGGTCTGACTGTTGCTTGCGTTGCGGCGAGCGCGGCCATAAGGCAAAGGGATGCGAGGCACCACCTAAATGCCTGATCTGCAGCAGTGAGGTGAACAGGAACCACACCACGGGTGGTTTTGCGTGCCCGACCTTCAAGGCGAGCCAAAAAGGAGCTAAGAGCCACTATAATGTTTGACCAAATAAACATTATCCAGCTCAATGTCAATCACTGCGCAGCTGCTCAGAGTCTTCTGACTCAGACAGCGGCGGAGCGCAATGCAGACATCATGCTCCTCAGCGAACCCTATTTCCAGGGTGGCGGTAACGCGGGTCTGATCCTTGATGAGTCGGGTAAGGCGGCTATCAAGTGTTGCAGTCCTCTCCATATACAGGATCGGGCGACCTCGCCAATGCGTGGCATTGCATATGCGAGGATCAAAGGCGTGCATATTTACAGCTGTTATGCGCCTCCTAGCGATAGCTCTGACCAATTTGATGATATGCTCAACATGCTCGTGAGCCATGCGAGAGGGCGCAGGCCAACGATTATAGCAGGCGACTTCAATGCCTGGGCGACAGAATGGGGCAGCCGCGTCTCCAACTCCAGAGGACGAGCCGTGACTGACTCCATGATTCTGCTCGACCTGATCCTGCTGAATGACGGCCGCAAGCCGACCTTCAACAACGACAGGGGCACGTCATATATTGATGTTACCTTCGTCAGCAGAGGCTTAGTAGCAAACACAAATTGGACAGTCTCTGATGAGGTAACTCTGAGCGACCATGCTCTGATCACCTTTTGCGTGCGACCAATGGGAGCGGTACGCAGTATGCGGAGGAACTCACCCGGTCAAGCTTGGGATGTTAGAAAGTTTGATAATGATATGCTGTCATATCAAATCGACTCCCTAACCATCTCAACTGGCCATGCGGAGATGATGGCGGCCAATCTGATGAAGCTGCTGGTATCAACTTGCGATGCTACGATGCCGAGAAAAAGCAAGGCAAAGCGCAAGTCTCCTGTCCACTGGTGGAATGAATCCTTACACCAGCTTCGGTTGGAATGCAACAGGACTAGGAGACGAGCGCAACGAGCCAGAGGAGACTCTAGCCACGCCGAACTTCTCCAGGTTTTCAGAGCCAAGAGCGCAGAGTTGAAAAAAAGGTATATCTGCTGCTAAAGCGCGCGCCTTTAAGGATCTGCTTGAGAGCGTAGACGACGACCCTTGGGGTCTCGCCTACAAAATCGTAAGTAATAAGTTAAGAAAGAGGGAGGGTACTCCATCTGAACCCAATGTGATGGCCAATCTTGTGGCGGAGCTGTTCCCTGAACAGACCACGTTATGGCAGCCACTAGAAGATACCCCTGCGTCTCCCTTCCCTTGCGTAACAGTAAGCGAAGTAGTCGAGGCTGCAAAGCGTATAAAGGCCAATAAATCTCCTGGCCTGGATGGAATTCCGGGAGTGGTGGTCAAGGCGGTGGCGCTTGCGCGACCCGAAATCTTCAGGGACACTTTTCAGCGGTGCCTCGTGGATGGGGTCTTTCCTAAGCGGTGGAAAAGCCAAAAGCTCGTACTATTGCCGAAAGGTAAGGGGCAAGCGCAAGGTGCATGCAACTACCGCCCACTATGTATGCTTGACATAGTGGGTAAGCTATTCGAGCGTATTCTGTATGCTCGCATAGAGGCAATAACGGAGAGTCCCAATGGCCTGAGTAGACATCAGTACGGCTTCCGCAAGGGAAAAGTACACTTGATGCCCTCTCGGCTGTTGCAGATATAGCCAAGAACGCTCTCGATGGTGACAGATGGCTTGGCGGCAGAAAGGAGTACTGCGCAATCGTCACGCTGGACGTGAAGAACGCCTTCAACACTGCAAGATGGCCTACAATTTTAAGTGCTATGCACAATATGGGTATCCAGGAGTATTTAAGATTAGTGGTAGGTAGTTATTTCAGGGACCGAGTCCTTTGGTTCGACACGGATGCTGGCCCGAGAAGCTACCTAGTTTCGTCAGGTGTTCCCCAAGGATCGGTACTTGGACCGATCCTGTGGAACATTATGTACGATGGGATCTTGGGCGTTAGCAAGCCCATCGGAGCTGAGCTGCACTGCTTTGCAGATGACGTGGCAATAACAGCGGTCGCCAAAACACTAACTGAGTTACAGGCAAAGTGCAACGCGACGATTAGATCGACCATCGACTGGCTGGAGAAAGTCGGTCTAAAAATCGCGGCGCACAAGACCGAGGCTGTTCTGCTGAGCAGCAGGAAAACTGTGGAGACTCTGCAGGTCTCAGTTAATGGGATCCAAGTTACTTCAGCGGGATCGCTAAAGTACCTGGGTATCCTTATAGACCACAGGCTCTCTTTTAAGGATCACGCAAACTATGCTAGCAGGAAGGCAGGGATAACATCTGCCTCATTGGCAAGGCTCATGCCAAACGTGGGTGGACCTAGGATGCCGGCTCGAAAGCTGCTGGTGGCGGTAGCAAAAGCAACGCTTTTATATGCTGCGCCTATCTGGAGCACAGCCACAAATAAGAGTACTTACCTTAAAGGCGCGCGATCGGTGATGCGGACTATGTCCCTCAGACTCATCAGAGGATTCAGAACGATTTCAGATGACGCAGCACTTGCCCTGGCAGGCATGCCGCCCATCGACCTCGAGATCAAGGCACTGGGCTTTATTCGAGATAACGTTTCTCGGCTAGAGTCTCAAGAGTGGCTGAAGAGAGAGTGGCAGGCTAGATGGCAAACGTCGCACCGTGGGAGATGGACTTATCAGCTCATTCCAGTGTTAGCGGAATGGGCAGAGTGTCAACACAAAAGAAGTGGACTACCACCTGACCCAGTTCCTTACTGACCATGGCTGCTTCCGTGCGTATCTATTTCGGTTTCGCCATGTAGATTCAGCCCAGTGCCTCTACTGCACCGACGCTGTGGAAACTGCGGAACATGTCCTTATGAATTGTTCCCGGTTTACTTTGGAGAGAGATCAGCTAAGGTCTCTGTCCGGAGTGCCGCTCAGCCCAAGAGGCTTGTTCTCTGCCATGTTGGCGAACAAGGATGCATGGGACGTGGGGCATGGCATCATCATTAACATGATGAAGAGGGTCCGAGCCGATGAGATGACCAATAGAGCTGGTACATAATTTTTGTTCTCAGGATAAATAGTATTCAGATTTTCTAATTTTATTTTCTATTTCTTTAGAGGTCGTTAGTAATTAGTAATATTTCAGTAGACAGTAGGCAATTTATACATTAAATAAGGAGATTTTTTCCCTGTGTGGTGGCGGGGCTAGAATACTACCTCAGTGGGCTCGGCTTGTCGTAAAAGGCGACTAAAGAGTTAAGGAAGGGGAGTCACGCTACATGCTAACGCATCTAAGAGGGAGTGCGACCTGGCCTCACATCCTGCTCACCGAAGTATTACCTTGACTGGCAGTCCCGGTGAGCGCGTTAAGGACTGGTGAGTGTACGGAGGTTTTTTTTTTAGTACGTAGGCATAAACCTATTCTATAGGGGTATGAATCGTGCATGCCATCTCCGTATGGTATCTTTCGAAGATTTACTTTTCCTCCAGTATATGTATTATATAAAAAAAAAAAAAAAAAGGGCATTGACAAATAGGGTTGCCAGATGCATTCCCAACACTTCCCCTCAGATGGCACTTTACTTATGGATTTGTCTCATACCCAACGTTTGAATGCATGAGACGTGTTTTGGCTTTGCCAGACCCTTGGTTAATACATCCGCCGGCATCTTGTCTGTTGGGATGTATTTCACATTGATGTCATCCTTCTCAACGAGTTCTCGCACAAAATGGTAACGGATGTCAATGTGCTTCGTCCGTTTATGGAATATCGGATTCCTTGTGAGCTGACCAGCTCCCTGGTTGTCGTTGTAGATTGTGGTGGTGCCCAGTTGCCCCATAATCTCTTGCAGAAAAACTTCGAAGGTGGACGGCTTCTTTAGACGACTCAGATAGCGCCATGTATTCTGCTTCCGTACTCGACAACGCAACAGTTCGTTGCTTGCGACAAACACAATAGACAAAGAATTTTTTAAAATCCATGGCCTAAAAATACAAACGCTACAGTCAGGAGCTGACTGTATAAGGCAATGGATTATCATAGTATACCGTAGGCAATAAGTACTTATAGGTATGCATTTCTAGCGCGTAACAAAATTCATTATTTGTGCTTCTTCAGGATTTTTTGGCACGAATTTAGAATGCATATTGCGTCTTGTCGTTTGGTCTAATGTCTCACCATTTTCGACGACTACGAGAGAAGTTCAGTGGCTGAGTGGACTATGTCCCGGACTCTAAGGCCAATGATATTGAGCGGTGTTCGAGGTTCGATTGCTGCCGCGATCCGATCAACATGAGAAATTCTTATGTATTTCATAATTTTTTTTAAGTTTTAGTTTCGTCGGTACACAACAGCAACTGCAAATCTAATTGTACATATGTATGTTTATACAATCCTGCAATAATGTATGCTGAAGTGGGACGCCAATACATACATTTGGATATGCAGAGATGTAGTAGGACATGGGCGTCCTACTCGCACATTCTTAACTTTACAAGGGCTTATGATCTCTGTTATTTTTTAGCATTCTAATTGCAAAATATTGAGAGCAAAACAAAATAGGAAACATCCAATTGGAATCGTACTGAACTTGCAAAGTCATAACAGACAAAATACGGAAAGAGTGACTGCATTGAAGAACGCATTAGTGCGCGTTTTATTGATGCGTGCTAAATAATATAGATAAATAATAAATAATAAATAATAAATAATAAATAATTAATATTATTTATAGCTATTATAATGTGATTGGTTTTTTATATGAAAACAAAGTAATGAAAATTTTATTTATTTTTATTGAAATAATTAAATAATTTAATTTGTTTGACTGCAACTTTTCTTTTAGTTTATTAGAATAAAATAAATAAATAAAAGAAGAAATTAACCCTTTCATGCCCACTGTTGCCTATAGGCAACATTGCCTTTGTATTTAAATATCGGTTACGATTCAAAATTAGTCTTCACTTTTTTTATGGGAAGTCCCTTTATTATTTTTCTTTCATTTTTTCTAATTTTGCTAGTGCAGCTGCAGTGAGTGTTTAGTAATCGCAAATAATTCAAAGCGACCACAGCTGCCAAAAATTTTAGCAAAAAGTGCTCGTAAAAATAGTTGAATTAATTAAAATTAGTTACAAAAATTAACAAAATAAGTTTGTAAAGCTCTTCAAAATAGGTAAGTCTATTATAAAAGTATAAATTTGTGTGTGAAATTTGTTTAACAAAGAGTGTGAATTTTTTCAAAGTTCATGTTGCCTACAGGCAACATTGGTCGTTAGAGGTAATAATAATTTTTTTGTTCACATAGGCATGCGTCCAAAGGGATTAAACGAATTGGAAATTCGAAAAATTTGCGAATTTGATTGGGAAGATTCAAACGACGAAGATGAAAATGAAGATCCAGAAAATAATATGGAAATCTTGGAGGCATTTATAGAAGAAAACCTCAACAACATAATAGAGCAAGGTGGAAATATTGAGGATGAGCTTATGAAAAGCACAGTGCTCAATTCCATCGAAAGCGGCTTTGATGAAACAGTCCAACAAATTTATGAAAAAGTCGATTTAAATAATTTGAGATGGAGGCGTTATGTCTCAAAAGAAAATAATATGGATACTGAATGGAGAAGCCATCAGACTGCTGGCTCCATCAAGTCGCCCATTGAATATTTTAATTCATTTTTTGATGATGAAATTTTTGAAAAGATATGTATGGAAACCAATAATTACGCCTTTCAAGATAAAGGAGTGGATCTGAAGTGTGGGGTGTGGGAGATACGGAGATATATAGGCGTGCTGCTCTACCTAGGCGTAGTCAAAATTCCAACAATGCGTATGGCATGGTCAAATGATTTTAAATTAACCGTAATATCAGACGCATTACCACGAAATAGATTTGAAAAAATAAAATCATTTTTTCACATAAATGACAACTCCAAGCAACCTGCCAAAGGTGTGGAGAACTATGACAAACTTTTTAAAATTCGTCCTTTATTAAATAAATTGAAAGAGAAATTTAATGAAATCTCACAAGAGGAACATCAAAGTTGTGATGAACAGATGATTTCCTTCAAAGGTAAAAGTAGCTTAATTAATTTTGCAATATATGAGGTTCTAATTTAATTTTGTTTCAGGTCATCATAGTTTAAAGCAGTATCTCCCTAAAAAGCCTCATAAGTGGGGCTTTAAAATGTTTTCCAGAGCTGGGGTCTCTGGCATTATATATGATTTTTGTCTGTACGTTGGAGATGGAACCTGTAAGTCTTTTGGACTTGGATTGTCTTCAGATATTGTTTTGCATTTGGCTTCAAATATTCCTGATAATCAAAACTTTAAGTTGTTTTTTGATAACTGGTTCACTTCAGTAAGCCTAGTTATAGCATTAAAGGAACGTGGGATTTTAGCAGTTGGCACTATTCGCAACAACCGTTTGAAAAATTGTAATCTTCTTAATGAAAAACAGTTAGCTGAAAAAGGCAGGGGATCCTTTGACATAAAGGTCGAAGCAACTTATAACTTGATCTCATGTCGCTGGTTTGATAACAAATGTGTTCAGCTTATTTCAAATTATACTGCCGACACACCAGTTTCTGAGTGCATTCGTTGGTGCCGCAAAGAGAAAAAAGATGGTTAAAATACCGCGTCCAGCTATTGTAGATACTTATAATAGAAACATGGGGGGGTGTTGATCTATCAGATATGCTGTTAGAGTTATACAAAGTAAATCACCGCTCCAAAAAATGGTACATGCGAATAGTTTATTGGTGTATAAACGTGACTGTGGTGAATAGCTGGCTATTATACCGCCGAGATCATAAGCTCTCACTTGATGGCAAGAAATATATGCCACTTATAAGTTTTCAATTAGAAATTGCCAAAGAGCTACTAAATGCTAATGTGGCTCGATCCCGTAAAAGAGGTAGACCTGTATTTGCTCCATTAAATTTTAACTCGCCAAGTTCATCAATCGGTCATGTAGAGCACTGCTCACCAGCTTCTTCAATTGGAATTGAATCACCAAAAACTACATTACCAAAGAGATCGTATATTATGGCTCCAGCAAAAGCCTTAAGATATGACCAAATTGGTCACTGGGTTCAGTGGGAATCAAAAAGGTAGATGTAGAATGTGCACTTCAGGCTTTCCCAGGTCAAAATGCTCAAAATGTAATATTCATTTATGTTCAAACCCAAAAAAAAACTGTTTTTTTAATGTATCATACAAACAGTAATACAGAAAAATAAAGATTGTTACAAATATCTCATATTTGAAGTTTAATTTAAAGGTAATATTACTCATACGTTCATACACATTTATTTATATGGATGGACCAATGTTGCCTATAGGCAACATTGCAGTAAGGACATACCAAAGGACTTAGAGCATCGAAAATTGAAATGAACATTACTTGAGGCCCCTATTAACCATTTATGACGTAAAATATTTTTTATGTGGCCCCAGAATAATTCGGGCATGAAAGGGTTAATAAACGAAAATTCGCACCCGCCTCAACCGGGAGATGAACACACGTACTCTCTCGCAGCCCTCCGCCTCTCTAACCACTCGGCCATTGCCTCACTCCTCGGCCCAACGGCAAAGTTGCATTGTGAATCAATTCTGGTACCATACGATGCAAATAAAAAGTTTAATCAAATGCTGTGTGTCTGACGCTAGATTTGAACTTCGGTATGCTTGCATAAATTAGGTATGCTTAAGTATATATTTTCAAAGTGAGTTTAATTCGTATCATATCTCACTAATTTATAGTCCGATTTTAATGAAATTTTCACATAACGCCCGTGGCAAGGTATTTGTCATGTAAGATATACAACTTTGGTTATTGAGTTAATATTGTAGTTTTTAAATAGTTATTACTGATTTATAGAGGGGGGAAGAGGCGTGTCAAAATTTTAAAAAAACTTTGAGACACTGCAATATATACATATGTTGTCACAAAATTTTATGACTCTAGGTCTTATAGTTTCTGAGATTCAGGTGTCCATACAGACAGACAGACGGACAGACAGACATGGCTCAATCGACTCGGCTACTGATACTGATTCAGAATATATATAGTTTATGGGGTCGGAGATGCCTCCTTCTGCCTGTTACGCACATTTCCGTTCCGACAAACACAATAGACCATGAATTTTTTTTAAATCCATGGCCTAAAAATACAAACGCTACAGTCAGTAGCTGACTGTATAAGGCCATGGATTATCATAGTATACCGTAGGCAATAAGTACTTATAGGTATGCATTTCTAGCGCGTAACAAAATTCATTATTTGTGCTTCTTCAGGATTTTTTGGCACGAACTTAGACTGCATATTGCGTCTTGTCTAATGTCTCACCATTTTCGACGAGTGTGACAGATGTCCAGTGGCTGAGTGAACTATGTCCCGGACTCTAAGGCCAATGATGTTGAGCGTGTTCGAGGTTCGGTTGCTGCCACGACCAACATGTGAAATTCTTTTGTATTTCATAATTTTATTTAAATAAATTAAAAGCTTTAAAACATTAAAGAGGGACGGCGGCGGTGGGCGATTTTTAAGTTTTAGTTTATGAGGTCGGAGATGCCTCCATCTGCATGTTACGCACATTTCCGTTCCGACAAACACAATAGACAAAGAATTTTTATAAAATCCATGGCCTAAAAATAGAAACGCTACAGTCAAGAGCTGACTGTTTAAGGCAATGTATTATCATAGCATACCGTAGGCAATAAGTATAGGTATGCATTTCTAGCGCGTAACAAATTTCATTATATGTGCTTCTTCAGGATTTTTTTGGCACGAACTTAGAATTGCATATTGCGTCTTGTCGTTTGGTCTAATGTCTCACCATTTTCGACGACTACGAGAGAAGTTCAGTGGCTGAGTGGACTATGTCCCGGACTTTCAGGCCAATGATATTGAGCGGTGTTCAAGGTTCGATTGCTGCCGCGACCCGATCAACATGTGAAATTCTTATGTATTTCATAATTTTTTTAAGTTTTAGTTACGCAATATATGTAATTAGAAATTAGTTTTCTTTCGTCGGTACACAACATCAACTGCAAAACTAATTGTACATATCTATGTATATACAATCGTGCAATAATGTATGTTGAAGTGGGACGCCAATACATACATGTGGATATGCAGATATGTATGTATGTATGGGCGTCCTACTCGCACATTCATAACATAACAAGGGCTTATGATCTCTGTTATTTTCTAGCATTCTAATTGCAAAATATTGAGAGCAAAACAAAATAGGAAACATCCAATTGGAATCGTTCTGAACTTGCAAAGTCATAACAGACAAAATACGGAAAGTGTGACTGCATTGAAGAACGCATTAGTTCGCGTTTTTTGGATGCGTGCTGAATAATATAAAAATACTTATAAATATATATGTAATTAGACATTAGTTTTCTTTCGTCGGTACACAACAGCAACTGCAAATCTAATTGTAAATATGTATGCATATACAATCGTGCAATAATGTATGCTGAAATGGGACGCGAATACATACATGTGGATATGCAGATATGTATGTATGGGCGTCCTACTCGCACATTCATAACATAACAAGGGCTTATGATCTCTGTTATTTTCTAGCATTCTAATTGCAAAATATTGAGGGCAAAACAAAATAGGAAACATCCAATTGGAATCGTACTGAACTTGCAAAGTAATAACAGACAAAATACGGAAAGAGTGACTGCATTGAAGAACGCATTAGTTCGCGTTTTTTTGATGCGTGCCAGATAATATATAAATACATAACTTTAATTATAAATAATTGTCTTTCAAATGAAAACAAAGTAATGAACATTTTTTTAATTTTTATTGAAATTTAATTAAATAATTTAATTTGTTTGACTTTAACTTTTCTTTTTAGTTTATTCGAATAAAATAAATAAACAAAATAAGAAATAATTAATTAACGAATATTCGCACCCGCCTCCAACAGAGAGTGGAACACACGCACTTTTTCGCAGCCGTCCGCCACTCTAACCTCTCGGCCATCGCCTCACTTCTTGGCCCATCGGCAAAGCTGCATTGTAAACCAATTCACCATACAATGCCAATAAAGATTTTAATAAAATGCTGTGTGTCTGATGCTAGATTTGAACTTCTGTATGCTTGCGTATATTATGTTCAAAATGAGTTTAATTCGTATCACATCTCACTTATTTATAGTCCGATTTAAATAAAATTTTCAGTTAACACCCGCAGTTAACACATTATGGGAAATTTTTTTTGGGCATTTTTACAATTTTAAAGTTGTTGCAGGTCCTTCCTTGAACAAACATGGAAGGGTTGTAGTATCCCAAGCAGAATGCTTTCGAATATAAATTCGAAATTCGAAATTGTCCCTCTTTTTGCACTGAACTCGGTTAGCACAGCATAAAGCTTATCTCTTTTTGCACTGAACTCGGTTAGCACAGCATAAAGCTTATCTCTTATCTCTCTGAACTCGGTTAGCACTGCATAAAGCTTATCTCTTATCTCTCTTAAGCCGCCCACGCTATTTGGCTGATCGTATGATTCAACCGTAACTCCAGCTTAAAGCTTTTTTTGGAAGTTATAAAAAGAGCTTTTACCTCATCTATCTCGCACTTTCTGATCGGCTCTTTTGTTAAACAGACGCATTGTCTTTCTGATCTGATAATTTTAAATAAAAAAGTCTTAATATATAAAAAAAAAAAGCAAATACAGCTTACGCTGCAATCTGAACCTGGTTATATCACCAGCAATTTTCTGGCGCGACCGAAGAAATCGGATTGATTCCAATAATTTTGCCAGTAGTGTTTTATTCTTCAAAAGGTGATATTTTTCAAGTGCTATAATTGTGCAACTCGCTAAAGTGAAGATTTTCTTTCAGCCGTGTGGCAGGCGGTATTTCTTTGGAGTCTAGAAGGCCTGGCCACGCTTTCTTCAACTGATCTGGAGCCCACTGGCTGTCGAACCACCTCGGCCGACCTTGGTTAAATCCAGACAAGGTCATAGGTCGATAAAAGTTCTCACTGGTTCTGTTGTGTGGGCCTGATCTTAGATAATATCTGATCAGTGTATAAGATAAGTCATGACATTTCTGTGTACGATGCTGGTGCAACAATTTTCATAATCACCCATTTTTCGGCTCCAAACCCAATTTTATCTTTGGTTGCAAGAGAACGCGCGAAGTGCAACTGTTTTCCAAGGCACAGTTTGAAAGTCACCTATGTTTCTCAAACTGCCTAAGCGAAAGTCACACACGCACGCACAGCCAGAAATTAATTAAAATTAGCACAGCTGATGAGTTCTATAACTCGAGAGCAAAAATAGAAATTAAATTAAAATTGTTTCAATCAAATATTTTACAAAGTTGGCACATCAAGTTTGATGGCTCTAGAAATTGTATGAGAATGGAAGAGTTCATTTATCGAGTTCGTGCTTTAACTAGGCAGAATCTGAACAATGACTACGAATTACTTTGTGACCACTTGTACTTGTTATTTACCGGAAAAGCCAACGATTGGTATTGGAAATTTCACCGTTCCCACACCAATTTCACTTGGAACACCTTTTTGCGAAGAATTTAGGAAAAGATTTGAAGAAGTGGAAACAGATTATGATATATGGGAGCAAATAAGAAAACGCCGCCAAGGTGAAAATGAGCTTTTCGATGATTACCAATATGTCATAGAAGATCTCGTTGCCAGACTTCAGAACTCCCCATCCGAAGGTGAGCTAGTTGAACTGTTGATCCGGAATGCTAAGCCAAATTTTCAACATGAATTACTTCATTTAAATATTCCGAATCGTTCACGGCTCAGACAAGCAATTCGAAAACATGAACAATTTTATTCTAATTTGAAATTCTTTAAACCAAGAGCTATACGTCCTCAGATTTCCGAGATTAATTGTTCTGAAGATAACGAGGACCAACCTATTTTTGAAGAAAGAACAGAAGAAGTCGCAGCCATTCAGCGTCGTTCAACTCCTTTAATACCAACATGTTGGAATTGTGACATCAAGGGTCACAAATTTGTCGATTGTGTAGGACCCCGTAGTATTTTCTGTTACGGCTGTGGAGCTAAGAACATCTATAAGCCTGTCTGTCCTAAATGTACCCAAGCGGGAAACATGACGAAGGATGTGTCCAGCCGCAACAGCCAGACACATCCATAACAATTCAAATTATGACTTCGGAAAACTCAGCAATCCGAATTAATAAACAATCATATAATTCGCGATGCTGAAACACAAACAACCCAGCTCAGTCCAGAAAATCAAATTCATTATCCTTTTATTCCCTTACATAAAAGAATAGAAAAATATAACTCTCTTCGAGAAAAGATTTTTAATGAAATAGATACTAGTACCCAACTATTAATAGAACCCAAAAAAGTCAACCAAACGGTTACGTAATTTCTGGAAACGAATCCAGAATGATCGGAAAAAAATTATTAGTGCTATATTTTTAGAGTCTGATAATAGAATTTACACCAATGTACACATTGACGAAAAAGAGTATGTTACATTATTGGATTCCGGCGCTACAATAAGTTGCAGTGGCAGTTCGGCAGCTCAAGAGCTTTTGTCCAATTATAAGACTCGCAAGTGTTCAGGAGTCATAAAAACCGCAAACGGAACCGAAAGCAAAGTAGTAGGAAAAATATCAACACCAATTAAATATAACAAAATTTTTGAATTAGAAATATTTATAATCCCTGAAATTAAACAAAATATTATACTAGGAATGGATTTTTGGAAGAAAGCTGGTTTGGCTAATAAAATTTCGGATTCCCCTTTAATTTCCGAATTAGATATAGGAACGTCCGAGGAAAATGAAGATACTCCGAAATTACATATTTTAACACTTGAGCAAAAACAACGCCTCCAAACTGTAATGGCAACATTTCCATCTTTTGCTGCAGAAGGTTTAGGGAGAACTAGATTAACAACACATGCTATCGACGTAGGTACAGCAAGTCCCGTTAAACAGCGGCATTGGCCTGTTTCACCAGCCATAGAAAAAATAATGTTCGCTGAGGTTGATAATATGCTGGCACTCGACGTCATAGAAGAGTCCACTAGCCCGTGGAGTAGTAATTGTGTCTTAGTGAAGAAAGGCGAAAAATACCGTCTATGTCTCGATTCGAGAGAGGTGAATAAAGTTACATAACGTGACGCGTATCCACTCCCCTCATATCGACGGAATTTTAAGTAGTTACCACCTGCACGTTTCATCACTGGTCTAGATATGAAACATGCGTACTGCCGAAACCCTTAGGGGAGAATTCCCGGCAATATACGGCCTTTACTATACCGAACAGACCGCTATATCAGTACAAAACCAGTAAGAAAAGCAACAGTCGCGCAGCACGCGACAGTCCCCCCCCCCCCCCATTTTTTAATTTTCTCTTTTACGAACCCCATATATCTATCTACCCCCCCCCCCCAAAAACCCCCCCCCCCCCCCCCCCCCCCCCCCCCCCCCCCCCCCCCCCCCTGTACCCCCACGCCCCCCCTTGTTTTTTCCCCCTATTTTTTTAAAAAACCTTTTTGTTTCCCCGGATTGTAATTTGGAAACTACGTAGATATTTCATTCAGCTTAGTATATGTTAAAGTCAGAAAGTTGTATCTTTTATACAGCGCTTACAAAATAAAAAAAAAATTTTTTTATTGGGGGGGGGGGGGGGTGGGGCCGGCACTTAAATTTTTAAAAAACCCCGTGCGCCCCCCGGTAACGGGGAACCCCCATTCCAAATTTGGGGTTCTCAGATTTTTAAAAGGGGGGGGTTGGGGGGTCCCCCGGGGCGCGGGGGCCCCCCCGGCCCCCCGGCCCCCCGGACGGCCGGACGGCCCCCCGGCGCGCCCCCTGGCGGGGGGCCGGGCCCGCGCAAAAAAATATTTATTTGGTGGGGGGGCCCCCCCCTCCTCCTGTGCCTTAAATATTTTTGCTTTTGCACAAAGTTAGTATACCCTTTTTGACCATTTTCAATGGTCGAAGGGTATAATGATGCCATTCGGTTTATGTAATGCCGCTCAAACTCTATGTCGCTTGATGGATACAGTCATTCCACCGCATCTAAGAACACGTGTGTTCGTTTATCTTGACGATCTCCTGGTTCTATCTGATGATTTTAATTCGCATTTAGTTCTTCTTCAGGAAATCGCCCTGTGCTTGAGGAAGGCTAATCTGACCATTAATGTTGGTAAATCAAATTTTTGCATGAAGGAAATTTCATATCTCGGGTTTACAATAGGCAACGGACAAATAAAAACCAACCCAGATAAAATAAAAGCCATAACCGACTTTCCAGTTCCAACCACAATTAAGCAATTGCGTAGATTTTTAGGTTTAGCGGGATGGTATAGGCGGTTTGTGGATAATTACGCCACAGTTAGTTTTGGCCTGACCGAATTGTTAAAACAGAAAAAAGGTTTTACATGGAATGAGCACGCCCAGGAATCCTTCGAAAAATTGAAATCCTGTTTAACAGTCGCACCCATTCTAATAACTCCTAATTTTTCTGAACCATTTGTCTTACTTTGTGACGCTAGCACCTATGGAATCGGTTGTGTATTAGCGCAAAAACGAGACGGAGTCGAATTACCAATAGCATATATGTCCGAAAAATTATCTAAAGCACAGCGTAACTATTCAGTTACGGAGCTAGAATGCTTAGCGGTTATAAAAGGTATAAAAAAGTTTTCGTTCTTATATTGAAGGACAGGAATTCCTCGTCATAACCGATCATGCGTCTCTTCAATGGCTCATGCGACAAAAGATTTATCTGGCAGATTAGCCAGATGGTCAATGAAGTTACGATCATTTACTTTTGACATTTTACATAGAAGCGGTTCGCAAAATGTTGTGGCTGACACCTTGTCACGTAGAGATGAACCTACAATCGAATCCATAACCTTTTTTAAAGAAGGTCCAACAATTGATTTAGAATCAAAAGAATTCAATTCGCCTGAATATCAATCTCTTATTGAAAAGATTAAATTAAATCAGTCGAAAACACCTGATTTAAAAGTTTTTGACAATTATGTGTATAAGAGGACTCAATTCGCATCTGGCGACCCGAGTCAAGAAGATTTTTCATGGAAGCTTTGGGTACCCTCTGGCTTAGTGGAAGATGTACTTAATCAAGCACATAATATGCCAAGTTCTGCACACTGTGGAATGAGTAAGACTGTTGACAAAATAAAAAGACATTTCTTTTGGCCGCGTATGGTCAGCGAAATTCGGCAATACATATCAGAATGTGATGTCTGTAGAACTACCAAGAGTCCAAACACAGTCCTAAAACCACCGATGGGCAGACCACTCACTTCGGAACGACCCTTTCAGAAATTGTATATTGATCTTTTAGGACCTTATCCGCGTTCTAAAAGTGGCAATATTGGTTTGTTGATAATAGTTGACCATAACACAAAGTTTCATTTTCTATGCCCTTTAAAAAAAGTTTACAGCACCTAAGATTTGTGAATATTTAGAACAATCAATTTTCTATACCTTTGGGGTGCCCGAAACAGTCTTAACAGACAATGGCTCGCAGTTTAAATCCAGCCATTTCCGGAAATTCCTTGATACTTTTGGTGTTTTCCATAAATGCACCGCGATTTATTCACCGCAGGCTAATGCCAGTGAGCGATTAAATCGATCGGTATTGGCTGCAATACGAGCTTACATTGGGACTGAACACTCGAATTGGGACTTGAATTTGAATGCCATTAGTGGCGCACTAAGAGCTACTCTTCATAGAAGTACCGGATATTCACCTTATTTTCTGACCTTCGGCCAGAATATGATTCTAAACGGTCAAGATTACGAATTGTTACGCCGCTTAGATTTGTTGGAAGATGACACTCGATTAGAGAGAACTGACAATCTGAAAGTGGCCCGACAAATAGCCAAAGAAACCATAGATCGAGTACATCAGGAAAATGCAAATAGATATAATTTACGTTCTCGACAAGCTCAATTAAACGAAGGAGATAAAGTATATGCTAGAAATTTCACACAGAGTAATGCTATTAAAAAGTTTAGTTCAAAACTCGCACCTGTGTTTATTTCAGCGTCGGTAAAGAAAAAAACGAAGCCCGTATTATTACGAGTTAGTAGACGAGAAAGAGAAACCTCTCGGAGTATTCCACTTAAAAGACATACAAGTAAGCAAAAAGATATAATGGTCTTCAGATAATGCATCTTCGAACAGGTCTTGTTCCATTATCTGCGCTGTAGTATCCCAAGCAGAATGCTTTCGAATATAAATTCGAAATTCGAAATTGTCCCTCTTTTTGCACTGAACTCGGTTAGCACAGCATAAAGCTTATCTCTTTTTGCACTGAACTCGGTTAGCACAGCATAAAGCTTATCTGTTATCTCTCTGAACTCGGTTAGCACCGCATAAAGCTTATCTCTTATCTCTCTTAAGCCGCCCACGCTATTTGGCTGATCGTATGATTCAACCGTAACTCCAGCTTAAAGCTTTTTTTTCGAAGTTATAAAAAGAGCTTTTACCTCATCTATCTCGCACTTTCTGATCGGCTCTTTTGTTAAACAGACGCATTGTCTTTCTGATCTGATAATTTTAAATAAAAAGTCTTAATATATAAAAAAAAAAGCAAATACAGCTTACGCTGCAATCTGAACCTAATTATATCACCAGCAATTTTCTGGCGCGACCGAAGAAATCGGATTAATTCCAATAATTGTGCCAGTAGTGTTTTATTCTTCAAAAGGTGATATTTTTCAAGTGCTATAATTGTGCAACTCGCTAAAGTGAAGATTTTCTTTCAGCCGTGTGGCAGGCGGTATTTCTTTTGGAGTCTAGAAGGCCTGGCCACGCTTTCTTCAACTGATCTGGAGCCCACTGGCTGTCGAACCACCTCGGCCGACCTTGGTTAAATCCAGACAAGGTCATAGGTCGATAAAAGTTCTCACTGGTTCTGTTGTGTGGGCCTGATCTTAGATAATATCTGATCAGTGTATAAGATAAGTCATGACATTTCTGTGTACGATGCTGGTGCAACAATTTTCATAATCACCCAGTTTTCGGCTCCAAACCCAATTTCATCTTTGGTTGCAAGAGAACGCGCGAAGTGCAATTGTTTTCCAAGGCACAGTTTGAAAGTCACCTATGTTTCTCAAACTGCCTAAGCGAAAGTCACACACGCACGCACAGCCAGAAATTAATTAAAATTAGCACAGCTGATGAGTTCTATAACTCGAGAGCAAAAATAGAAATTAAATTAAAATTGTTTCAATCAACTTCAATGAGTTAAAGTTATTCAAACCGTTCTTACTATATATGCAAATTTAAATGGATTCAATGAAATGAAATCTAAATTAAATTTATATTACAACTAGCTTAAGTAACGTCATCTTCTTATATATGAATCTCTATTTTATGTCCGATTAATTTGATTTTGATTGGACGAGCATGTACACATGGTAGGCATATATATCTAATTTCTTCTGAGTATCTTTAATACAGCTTCCAACTTTACCCAACAACCGTACAATGGGCCCATCGTTCGAGAGAGTTGCGGATTAAAAAAAATGTATAAAAGTAAAATTCAAAAATGAGTGAGTCTACACAGTAGTTTGATGATTAATTAGTATATATATAAATGCCACGTGTTTGTCTCAGCCTAAGGCCTACTTTCTTTAAGCAGTAATTGTATGTTAACTGCATTTATTTTGATTTACTTCCTCTCACAGAAAGGAATAATGTATTTAAAAATTGTAAATGAATTTATATGAAAAAAAATAGAATTGAATATGGATAACTAAACATTGTTATGGGTCTATCTGGATCTTCGCTGAGACAACATGAAGTAACTTAATTATCGTATTCTTTGAATATTAGGGGCAATGCCAGATACTTTGCCATGGTAGGGTGGGTAGAGACGAGGGACAACAACATCTAGTTCCCTCTGATGAATAATTCCAGTATTCATTTGAAAAGGTGTGTCGGCACCGATTTTGTCATTCTTGTAAATATTATCACTATGCTAGTTAAACCGTGCACTTATATTGTATGACGTAGTATGTACTAGGGAGTTTGGCCTGGAAAACCCCGACCAATCCGGCGAGCTTAGACCGAGCAAAGCAAGAGTGCACATCCTCCGGACCCAAAACTCCACGGGCTTAGGCTTCTATCAGTCACCTTAGCCTGAGCTTGAAAGCCATCAAAATATACTAGGCTGTACACTACAGGGTGACCTTTTAACTTAAAGATTGTCACTTAATGCACGAACACTAAATCGAAAAGAGGCATTGGTTCTCGCGATATCAGGAATGATACTCTGCTCACGAAGTTCGGGTCTTGCTTTTCTAGTTTTCTAATTACGGGCTGAATATGTTTACCCTTTATGTAAAAATTTTCTTTTTCTTTACTGGGGTTTCTCTTTAGAATCCTCATCACAGCTGTCATTGGTAGATATTGTTGAATGTTCTCTTTAAGCATTCAAGAAGTTTTCAATTTCATACCAATCGCTAACAAATCTAAACATTCTCCTATGGTGTTAAAATTTGGATCCATTTCGTAATATATTCTATGGTATATTTATTTAACTCTTTTTTGTTTTCTCCTTATTTATATTTTATTCATACTTTATTTATTGCCATTTTTTACAGTTTTCAAATGTTTATTTAATTAAATTGTTGTTGCTGATGCTGTTTTTTGTTTTTGTTTAGTGCATTCAATTATCGTTAACAATATACAAAAAGCATATATATTATCATTATTGTTTGTCGGCTCAGACGCTTTGCGGCGGTGAGAAATTTAAAATTAATTCACCCGTGTGAATTTACAGATTTCCTACCTAATTTTTCGTTTGGCTTTTCAGGCCGAACTTCTCATCGGGCAACGCAAACCTAACGCCGGACGAGTTGAGCACGCATCTGGGGGATGTCGAAGCGTTTCTCAACTCCAGACCACTTATCGTCGACAGCCCCGATCCCAACGATGGCGAGATCATCACACCAGGGCATCTACTCATCGTACTGGAAGCGGTGGCAACCGATGTCGGCGCTCAGACTGCACTTCTGGCGACAACACACCCCCGCAGCGATGGACCATCAAGCGCGTAACGCGCATAGTCCCAGGGGTCGACGGCAAGGTTCAGGTAGTGGACCTAAAAACAACAGCAAGCGCAATTAGGCGCCCTATTCACATGCTGGCACTGCTTCCGACTTGTTAAAGACCGGAGGTCTTCAAGCGGGCCGGAATGTTGGAGTTCGTCAATGTTAAAATAAGTAAATAAGATAGAATTTAAGAGAGCACACGAATTGTCGTTAAGCTAAGACGATCGGCAAATGCCGACGGCTAATTCGGGAAGTGTAGTCGGACAGTGATCCACTCTCACATAAATTAGAGTTTAGTTTCGTTTTTGCACTGAAGCCAACTACACATATATTAAAAACATTGAAGTCGAACTCCGCGTCCTTTTATTTACTATCGTTTCGTTTATTTCGATTTCTCTAAAAATTATTAGAGAATTTTCAATAACTTTGAAGGAAAACAAATGTCAGCATTATAATTTTCAACTTACAACAATTCTCCGAATACATAAAAGACATAGAACTTTTGAATGCAACTGACACGCTTAGGTATCTTCAATCCAAAACTTTTAAGACATGATGCCTTAACTCACGTTAATTCTGAAAAACTTCTTATTATCAAAACTTCTGCTTGGCTTAATTCTGATACTAACGAAATTTTCATATCCCATATTCCGAGAGACATTATTAAAACACCAGTTTTTGAAATAATACTATATCCAGACGAAAAGAAGAACATACTAACTAAAACAATACATTATTTTTCGCACAATAATCAATCTTACTCAGCAAGTTCTCAAAGCTTGGTCATAAATAAATGCATAACAGGTATACTTAAACAGGTCTCAACACAATGTAGATACAGTAAAACACATTCTGATTTTAAAATAAAATATGTTGAGCCTAATATAATTACAACTTGGAAGCTTCCCAAAACTATTCTAAACCAAAATTAGTACCAATAGAGAAATTTTAATAGAATTTAAAAACATGATAAAAGCAATTAATTGCTTCGTTCAATTAGAAGAAATATTAATTACCAACACAATGTTAGACTACACTCAAACTAATTCTTTAAATAATAACATAAAAAAACATGAACCACTCGAATACATTCAAGCAAAAGACATAATTGAACAACACAATCAATCGAATAATGTCTTTCAAATAATAACACTTACAGCATAAATCATAATAGGTATAATCATAGCATTGTACTTCATTTATAAATAAAAGACTATACCCCAAAATTAATTGTAAAATTTAAAAATCAAACACCAGGAAACGAAGCTCTAGTGACTCAAAATTGAGGAACAGACTGAAGTGAAAACTCTTAGAATGCGTTGGGAACCTCAAGAGGATCTCTTTAAATACCATCTTGATATGGATAGTTTCGCATCGCTAAAACCAACAAAACGTAATATGTTGTCCATAGCTTCTCGTCTGTTTGATCCACTTGGTTTGCTGTGTCCTATTATAACAAAAGCCAAAATGTTATTATAGGAGTTGAGGAGGCTTAAGATAGATTGGGATGAGGCCATTTCTATGAGTCTTCACACAGCATGGCATAATTTTACCATGACGTTGCGAGATTTGCATATCCACTTCTGGAAATTGGATCAATGTCCAATTGAGTCGAAGGCTGTTCGCCAAACAGCTGAACAACAGGCGTGTGAACTGTTTTTCAAGAAGTTATCTTCCGGTCGCTTTGAAGTTAAGCTTCCTTTCAAGACCCATCCAAAAGGTTCTCGGTCTGTCCTTTCAAACTGCTGAAAGGCGTTTTCTACAACTTGAGCGCAAATTATCAAAGGATGCAACTCCATGACCATGCCATGACTTCATGAAAGAATATCTCGATTTAGGACACATGTCCATTCTGAAGTCTGCTCCTCTAGAACAGCATTACTTTATTCCTCATCAATGCGTTCTGAGATCTGAAAGGAATGGTGGGGCCAACATTTCAGAAGCTGTATTCAACTTTGATTAATTTTCGATTGAATAAATATGCCGTGACGGCTGACATTTCCGAAATGTACAGGCAGATAAATGTTTCTGAAGATGACAGAAAGTTCCAACTGATTTTATGGAGAGAAAACACTTCACAAAATATACAGGCAAACAAGTTGAATACCGTTACATATGGTACAGCATCCGCACCATTTTTAGCAATACGCTGCCTGTTTGAGCTTGCCGACAGACATGCACAATCACATCCTATTGGATTAGATGTGATAAAAAAGTGTTTCTATGTAGATGATATGCTGGCAGGAGCAGACAGCGTAAGGGAATTAAACATAATGTGCAAGGAAGTTCGTGAAATCTTAGAATCAGGAGGGTTTCCACTGGCCAAGTGGGCATCCAACCAGCATTCAGGTTTCTAACACTGACTCTAGTGACTCAAAATTGAGGAACAGACTGCAGTGAAAACTCTTGAATGCGTTGGGAACCTCAAGAGGATCTCTTTAAATACCATCTTGATGTGGATAGTTTCGCATCGCTAAAACCAACAAAACGTAATATATTGTCCATAGCTTCTCGTCTGTTTGATCCACTTGGTTTGCTGTGTCCCATTATAACAAAAGCCAAAATGTTATTATAGGAATTGAGGAGGCTTAAGATAGGTTGGGATGAGGCCATTTCTATGAGTCTTCACACAGCATGGCATAATTTTACCATGACGTTGCGAGATTTGCATAAGATCCATAAACGTTGGCATTAAGTTACTTACGGCAAAATCTAGGGTAGCTCCACTTAATGTCAAAACCATACCTCGACTAGAGCTATGTGCAGCATTTTTGCTGGCCAAGCTGTGGCATCAAATCTCTCCAACCATGGCAAAATTCAGTATAGAAAGCGTGAATTTCTGGTCAGACTCACAGGTTATCCTCTATTGGTTAAAGCGTGAGTCTGGCACGTTGGGTACATTTGTGGCAAACAGAGTTGCTGAAATCCAGGAGTTGTCAAATGGTGTTATGGTGTCCCCCTGCTGATTTGGTATCGAGAGGAACTGATATAAACGAAATTGGGAGCCGTTCCCCCCAACAACCGCCCCAAACCCCCCAACCCCCCCCCCCCCCCCCCCCCCCGCGAAAAAAAAGGCGGGTTCCTCCTTTTTTGCGATGTACGGTGGTTTAAAGGGCCAAGTTTTTTGATAGAAGAAAAGGACCAATGGCCACAACTTCATCAGTTCCAGATACCGTCGACCCTGAAAACTTCGGAAGTTAAAAAAAGGTGTGCACACTAGAGGAAGTTCCGCAAAATTGTTTTGTGGAGTTGATACATCGTCAGTCCAACTTTGCTAAGCTAGTTCGAATAGTCGCATATATACTTCGTTTTTGCTTCAAACGGCTTAGAACAGACTCTCTTGTGGTATCGGCATTAGAAAGGAAAATTTCGTTCCTTAATTTAATAGGCGCAGTACAAAACATTACTTTTAGGAAAGAATTGAAATTGATGGAATAATCAGCAGTATTAGCACCTATGTTGCAATCGCTAAATCCATTCGTTGACAAATTTGAAAATAATGGCCTAAAATTTGAACTCATTCGGGTAGGAGGTCGTTTGTTACATGGCCCTCTCTCTTTATGAGGCTAAGTTTCCCTTTTTGCTTACAAAGGATTCCGCCTTGGCGCAACTCTTTGTTAAACACTTGCACCTTAGGCATTACCATGCTGGTGCAAAGGTGCTAGTTGGGTTGTTAAGGCAGCAAGTTTGGGTGGTGAATGCACGAAGTCTATGTATTGCAGTTGTGAGAAACTACGTACTCTGCTTTAGGTACAAGCCAAAATTGTTGGGGCAAATAATGGGTAATCTGCCAGCCGACCATCTCCGAGAAGGTCGGCCGTTTAGAGTATCTGGTGTAGAGTTTTGTGGGCCATTTTACGTTAGCTATAGGATCCGGGGAAGACCCCCTGTAAAAACGTATGTTGCCGTTTTTCTTTGTTTCGCCTCAAAAGCAGTTCACTTGGAACTTGTAACGGACCTATCCACTGATTCTTTTTTGATTGTATTTAAAAGGTTCATTGGAAGGCGCGGACTACCCGAGACGATGTTCAACGACAATGCGACGAACTTCGTGGGAGCGAGCAACGTGCTGAAGGACCTGCAGACGGCATTCCTGGAGAACAAGGAGCGACTGACGGGCTACGCAGCGGAGCTAGGGGTGCACTAGAAGTTTATTCCCCCTCGAGCACCGCACTTCGGAGGACTGTGGGAAGCAGCGGTGAAGGCTGCCAAACACAGGCTGGTGCGAGGAGCAGGCAACGCGAACTTAATGCCGGACGAGTTGAGCACGCACCTGGTGGATGTCGAAGCGTTGCACAACTCCAGACCACTTCTCGTCGACAGTACCGATCCCAACGATGGCGAGTTTATCACACCAGGGCACGGATCAGGACCAGAAGCAACAAGCCAAGACACGCGTACTGGAAGTGGTGGCCGCAGTTGTCGGCGCTCAGACTGCACTTCTGGCGCAAGTGGTCCAAAGACTACCTGCTCAGTCTGCAGCACCGCACACAGTGGACCAAAGGCGAGGCCAATCTGGTGAAAGGCGCGATCGTCATGGTGCACGACGAAAACGCACCCCCCGCAACGATGAACCATCGGGCGCATAACACGCATAGTCGAACTCCGTGTCCTTTTATTGTATAGTTAATATCGTTTCGTTTGTTCGATTTCTCTAAAAAAGCTTAGAGAATTTTCAGTATCATTTCAGTTTAATATGCTTTTCAGAGTTTTGTAAAATTAAAAAAAAAATATTATTTCTTATATCTTTCTGCAAATTTATTTGATTTAATGTTTTCTATGATAATTCAATTTTTTTTTTCAATTCATTTTATGTGGCACTCCCCTGTTTTCAGCTTTGAGCTTAAATGGCTTGAAACGAGGCTTACAATTTATAGAGTTTAACTTTACAGTTAAATTTGCTTGAAAACTTGATGGCCTTTTTTTTCTTAATCATTATTGGGTTTTTTTTCTTGAGTTGTGTGTATCAATGTGTAACTCTTTTGGTATTTAAATGTTTTATATGATTTTTTTTTTTTTTTGTTTTGTTTTTTTACAGGATAGAATTGTTGAAAAATGCGCTTAAGAAAGTGTAGTAATAATATAAAGCCACTACACATTTAATGCTGGTTTAAAACAGCTGTTAACATTGTTTTGTCATTTTTAAATTGTTTGATGTAGTTCGTTATAATTTTGGTTGCGGAATCAAAAAAATCAACAGAGCATTTAAGAGAATATAAAATTTTCTTTGCTTACAATTGTTGTTGGTTACTCACAATTTAATGCACAATTGTTGTTAGTTACACACAAGTTAATTTGTCCAGCGTTGAAAGGCCTCCTATCGTGATGGTGATGCAGAACGTTGTTAGGAAACTAAAGCTTGATGATAATTTAATTATACCCTTCGACCATTGAAAATGGTCAAAAAATGGTATACTAACTTTGTGCAAATGTATGGAACAGGCAGAAGGAGGCATGGGAGACCCCACAAAGTATATATATTCTTGCTCAGGATCACTAGCCGAGTCGATTGAGCCATGTCTGTCTGTCTGGATGTCCGGATGTCCGGGTGTCCGGATGTCCGGATGTCCGGGTGTCCGGATGTCCGGATGACCAGATGAACACACAGATCTCAGCTATTATAAATGCTAGAGACACCAAATTTAATGAAGGTTCCTATGTACTCGGCGCAGTTCAAGTTTATTACAAATGTTAGGTGCCACGCCCACCGCCCCCACAAATCAATAATTTAATTTTTGAACTCAATTTGTAAGCGCTGTATAAAAGATACAACTTTCTGACTTAACATATACTAAGCTGAATGAAATATCTACGTAGTCTCCAAATTACAATCCGATCGGACAATAATCACAGAAGTTATTAATAAATTATGAGCATAAAACCAAGTGCTTCTGTCAGCTAACAAGGGAGGCGGGCGAGCGCGAAGCGCGAGCGCCATCTGTCGGGATTAATTTCAAAGCATGTGCATATGTACATAGGTATAGTACTACATGCATAGGAACATACAGACGTAGGTCGAAGGGTATCCCACTGTCGCGTGCTGCGCGACTGTTCCTTTCTTACTGGTTTTAAATTGTTTTTTACAATTTTAAATTGATTACCATTATGTCGATGATGACAATTCCTTATCGAACGTCGAGATGTTCAATCTTGGTGTCTTGTTTATCAGATGAAGCATTGGGGATAGTTAAGCCGTATCACTTCACGGATTGTAACTACCCTAAGGCCATTGCAAGCCTCAAAGCAGTATATGACAATAAATTTCTTATATTCTTTGACACTGTTTCACAGTTATTCGACATACCTAGCATGACAAAACCATCTGCATCGAGTTTGAGATCGATAATAGATACGGTGTCTGCTATATATGCGTCGTTGTCGTCGTTAGGGAACGATAAAGATATTTCTAACGCAATGATCATTCATATGGTCATGGCGAAAGTTGACCATATTATCAAGTCTCGCTTTGAAGAGCAGCTTGATTATGATACACTGCCATCCTGGGAAGATTGTGCTAGACAACTGAACAAGAGGTATCAGTATTTGTCAGCAGAAGAATCAACTCGAGACAAAATAAAGTCACGAATTGAACATAAGAAGCCCCAACATTCCAAATCATCCTTTGCTTGTGCTGAAGGAGGACGCTCTTCATCGCCTGTATGCATTTTTTGCAAATTGGCACTTCACAACATTTATTCTTGTCCGTCGTTTGCTGCCAGTTATGCAGCGCTTTGAATTCGTTAAGACCCAAAAGTTATGTCTCAATTGTCTGGTCGCAGGGCACATAGTTTCAAAATGCAAATCGTCAAAATGTACAGTATGTTCAAAGCCTCACCATTCGTTGCTTCACAGGTATAATACACCTATTCAAGATGAGACACCTTCTAATCATGCAACTTCTTCAGATGCATACTTGGGACATGTGCTCAATAATGAGCAAGTCGTTCTTGCAACAGCTATCGTGAATGTAAAGGATAGATTCGGCCAGTTGCATCCTGCCAGAGCCTTGCTCGATAGTGGCTCCCAAATAAACTTGATGTCTGAAAGCATGGCACAACTACTACGACTCAAGCGGGAGCCAACTAAACTTGATGTCTGAAAGCATGGCTCAACTACTACGACTCAAGCGGGATCCAATTTCCCTAGCTATGTCAATGGTAGGTGGTGCAACAATCGATAGCAAAAAACAAGATATGCGACTCTATTCAATCGCGTCTCAATTCACATGCCTTTTCCGCTGACTGTTTGGTTCTAAAATCTATTTATACAACTCAACCGGGGCAGTCAATTACCACTTCAAATTGAAAAATACCCAAGAATATTAATCTGGCAGATCCAGAGTTCTATAGGCCAGCTAAAGTGGATATTCTATTGGGCGCAGAATTGTTTTACGAGTTGTTATGTATTGGACAAATAAAATTACGTTCTGAACTTCCCATTATGCAAAAGACGCTGCTGGGTTGGATAGTAGCATGAAAATATACTGAACAAGTACCTCGTCGTCAGTTCACTGGGTGTTCAGTAGCTCAAAACAATGATTGTTCTCTCGACTCCTTAGTCACCCGCTTCTGGAAATTGGATCAATGTCCAATTGAGTCGAAGGCTGTTCGCCAAACAGCTGAACAACAGGCGTGTGAACTGTTTTTCAAGAAGTTATCTTCCGGTCGCTTTGAAGTTAAGCTTCCTTTCAAGACCCATCCAAAGGTTCTCGGTCTGTCCTTTCAAACTGCTGAAAGGCGTTTTCTACAACTTGAGCGCAAATTATCAAAGGATGCAACTCCATGACCATGCCATGACTTCATGAAAGAATATCTCGATTTAGGACACATGTCCATTCTGAAGTCTGCTCCTCTAGAACAGCATTACTTTATTCCTCATCAATGCGTTCTGAGATCTGAAAGTAATGGTGGGGCCAACATTTCAGAAGCTGTATTCAACTTTGATTAATTTTCGATTGAATAAATATGCCGTGACGGCTGACATTTCCGAAATGTACAGGCAGATAAATGTTTCTGAAGATGACAGAAAGTTCCAACTGATTTTATGGAGAGAAAACACTTCACAAAATATACAGGCAAACAAGTTGAATACCGTTACATATGGTACAGCATCCGCACCATTTTTAGCAATACGCTGCCTGTTTGAGCTTGCCGACAGACATGCACAATCACATCCTATTGGATGATGTGATAAAAAGTGTTTCTATGTAGATGATATGCTGGCAGGGGGGGCCGGGGGGGGGAATTAAACAAAATGTGCGGGGGCGTGAAATTGGAGCTAGTGTGTTGCGAGATTTGCATAAGATCCATATTCCTCGATATGTCTGTCTTTTATTCTATGATCAACTTCAAATTCATGCTTTTGCAGACGCCTCCAGTCAAGCATATGGTTGTTGCATATATGTACGAACTGCTAATAACCAAAACGTTGGCATTAAGTTACTTACGGCAAAATCTAGGGTAGCTCCACTTAATGTCAAAACCATACCTCGACTAGAGCTATGTGCAGCATTTTTGCTGGCCAAGCTGTGGCATCAAATCTCTCCAACCATGGCAAAATTCAGTATAGAAAGCGTGAATTTCTGGTCAGACTCACAGGTTATCCTCTATTGGTTAAAGCGTGAGTCTGGCACGTTGGGTACATTTGTGGCAAACAGAGTTGCTGAAATCCAGGAGTTGTCAAATGGTGTTATTTGGCGTCATGTTCCAACAGACGCCAACCCTGCTGATTTGGTATCGAGAGGATCTGATATAAACGAAATTGGGAGCTCGTTGTGGTTTAAAGGGCCAAGTTTTTTGATAGAAGAAAAGGACCAATGGCCACAACTTCATCAGTTCCAGATACCGTCGACCCTGAAAACTTCGGAAGATAAAAAAGGTGTGCACACTAGAGGAAGTTCCGCAAAATTGTTTTGTGGAGTTGATACATCGTCAGTCCAACTTTGCTAAGCTAGTTCGAATAGTCGCATATATACTTCGTTTTTGCTTCAAACGGCTTAGAACAGACTCTCTTGTGGTATCGGCATTAGAAAGGAAAATTTCGTTCCTTAATTTAATAGGCGCAGTACAAAACATTACTTTTAGGAAAGAATTGAAATTGATGGAATAATCAGCAGTATTAGCACCTATGTTGCAATCGCTAAATCCATTCGTTGACAAATTTGAAAATAATGGCCTAAAATTTGAACTCATTCGGGTAGGAGGTCGTTTGTTACATGGCCCTCTCTCTTATGAGGCTAAGTTTCCCTTTTTGCTTACAAAGGATTCCGCCTTGGCGCAACTCTTTGTTAAACACTTGCACCTTAGGCATTACCATGCTGGTGCAAAGGTGCTAGTTGGGTTGTTAAGGCAGCAAGTTTGGGTGGTGAATGCACGAAGTCTATGTATTGCAGTTGTGAGAAACTACGTACTCTGCTTTAGGTACAAGCCAAAATTGTTGGGGCAAATAATGGGTAATCTGCCAGCCGACCGTCTCCGAGAAGGTCGGCCGTTTAGAGTATCTGGTGTAGACTTTTGTGGGCCATTCACTTGGAACTTGTAACGGACCTATCCACTGATTCTTTTTTGATTGTATTTAAGGTGGGTATTTAAGTATTAAGGTTCAGCGACAATGCGACGAACTTTCTGGGGAGCGAGCAACGTGCTGAAGGACCTGCAGACGGCATTCCTGGAGAACAAGGAGCGACTGACGGGCTACGCAGCGGAGAGAGGGGTGCACTAGAAGCAGCGGTGAAGGCTGCCAAACACAGGCTGGTACGAGGAGCAGGCAACGCGACCCTAACGCCGGACGAGTTGAGCACGCATCTGGTGGGTGTCGAAGCGTTGCACAACTCCAGACTACTTCTCGTCGACAGTACCGATCCAAGCGATGGTGAGATCATCACACCAGGGTGTCTACTCATCGGACAGCCTTTGCTTGCGCTGCCGCACGGATCAGGACCAGAAGAATCGAGCAACAAGCCAAGACGCGCGTAACTGGCAGCAGTTGTCGGCGCTCAGACTGCACTTCTGGCGCAAGTGGTCCAAAGACTACCTGCTCAGTCTGCAGCAGCGCACACAGTGGACCAAAGGCGAGGCCAATCTGGTGGAAGGCGCGATCGTCATGGTGCACGACGACAACGCACCCCCCGCAACGATGGACAATCGGGCGCGTAACGCGCATAGTCCCAGGGGTCGACGGCAGGGTTCGGGTAGTGGACTTAAAAACACCAGCAGCCGACGTGTAATTTGGGGAGTGCGGTCGGACTGTGACCCACTCTAACCTAAATTATAGTCTACTTTCGTTTGTGCACTGAAGCCAACTACTCGTACATATTAAAAACTTTTGAAGTCGAACTCCGCGTCCTTTTTATTATATAGTTAGTATCGTTTCGTTTGTTCGATTTCTCTAAAAAAGCTTAGAGAATTTTCAGTATCATTTCAGTTTAATATGCTTTTCAGAGTGTACGATTTTACATAACCGCAGAAAATCGTACGCTGCAGATGACACACGCAGACACTGCTATCTTAAGCAGATAGGCGACAGGGTACGTTTTCACACGCACCTAAATCAACAGTGACCCTTTACTGATATGCACTGAATCAATACTGACCATTCGCTGATATGCAGGCGGACTTAGTAAATAAGGACCCTTTATCGCTATGCATGCAGATGCACGATTTCGCACCATCTGCATGCCATAAATCAGCAGATATCATTATACTTAGATAGTTAACATTTGTCTTTTATCATGTATCATGTAACCTAAGTAAATACCTATCTTGTAAGAAACGTGTATATAAACCCCTCAACGAGGAAAATAAAATCAGTATGAAAAGTAACTCTCACTTGACTACTCTTTCTTACTCCGCAGCCCAATTTGTTTCTGTACTTATTGCGGCGACCTCTGCCACATGGTTATGCACCTGGGGCAAGCAAAATTAATAATAATACAATAAAATACAGTTGATATTACTCCGACGTTGAGTTATATCAATCCAAATCTTAACATTTGGTGACCCCCGACAAAGACTCCTTTTGAAGTTGTCAACCAGGCGACAAGGATTCTTTCTGAAGTTGTCAACCAGGCGACAAGGCTTCAAGATCCCGACGCTGGACCAAAGAAGTAGTCAATTTGGCGACAAATTCAAATAAATCAAAAACATTTGTTAATTTTTTACTGTTAGAAAGAACACGGTGTGAGTCGAGGCACATCCAAAAAAAAATTAAATACCTCTTAAAATTCTCTAAAATTCTAACAGTTAATAAATTAAAAATGGCCACATCAAGCATAGACAATCTGCTATCTCAGCAGCAGAACATTGGCAAAGAAATCCAGAACATAATAAGGAATTACAGGAAGGATCCTGCCGAACGGAAAACCAACGCCAAATACTTCAGCGACAGGATTGAAGCGTTGGAAAACAATAAACAACAGTTCCAAGCAAATGAACAGAAAATTCATGCAAATTTGCAAGGAGCATCTGTAGAACACGTATACTTCACGGACAAGTATTACGATGGCATACTACAAATTGCAATTGAATATTTGGAGATATTCAAGAGGCAGATGCATATCATGGATATCGACACAGGATCTATATTGTCAACAGACGAAATAGATATTCAACCCATGATTCGGGAGCAACGAGCCTTGCTCGACAGTCTTGAGCGCATCATGAACATGATGACAACAGAAACTCAAGCTGGTTACAAGCCAATAATAGCACAATATTGGAGGGATATCAAGGATATCCATGTTCAGATGTACAAAAGGTTTGCCGATCCAGTCTCTCTCGGCTATAATTTACAAAACTTTTTGTCGGCCGAGATTGCTGTCATTAAAAAACCAAACAGCATGCGATGTAAATGTCCCACAAATAGTGACATCTACATTACCTACAGCACCACCATTACCATTACCTAAGGTCTCCATCCCGAAGTTTGATGGAGACTACCTTAAATGGCAGCAATTTCATGACATGTTTAAGAAAATGATTCATGAAGCCACTTCAATACCCATTATTCAAAAAATGTGGTATCTAAAAAATCATGTAATTGGCGATGCAGAAAGACTCATACGCCATCTTTCACTGACTGAAAGAAATTACACCACGGCTTGGAATATGCTAGAAGAAAGATTCAATAACAAGCGAGTGCTCGCTACAGCACTAATACAGAGGTTATTAGATCAACCCACAACGACTGGTAACGATGCAAACTCTGTGAAGGCAATGCATGATAACATTAAAGAAACGTTATCAGCACTTAACAACATTGGGATACCGACAAACGAATGGGATCCACTTCTGCTATGCATTCTTACAATAAAGATGGATAGACAGAATCATGTTTTGTATGAACAATCCATACAAAATACACGGCAAAACCAATCAATTAGTGAATTCCTCGCATTCTTGGAGCAAAGGTTCCTAACACTGGAAGCCATTAATACAGACAAATATAAAGTCAAACACAACACGTGTGCATCAGTAGGAGCTGAACACAACTTTATATGTTATTTCTGTAAAAAACCGAATCATAGCATTTTTAAATGTAATGATTTCTTAAAACGAACAGCAGCAGAAGGTTTAAATTGGGTACAGAAACAGAAACTCTGTGCAAAAATGCTTCCGTTCAGGACATCCAACTAGTTCATGTTCAACCAGTAAGAAAAGCAACAGTCGCGCAGCACGCGACAGTGGGATACCCTTCGACCTATGTATGTATGTTCCTATGTATGTACTCATATATGTACATATGCACATGCTTTGAAATTAATCCCGACAGATGGCGCTCGCGCTTCGCGCTCGCCCGCCTCCCTTGTTAGCTGACAGAAGCCTTGGTTTTATGCTCATACTTTCTTAAATAACTTTTGTGATTATTGTCCGATCGGATTGTAATTTGGAGACTACGTAGATATTTCATTTAGCTTAGTATATGTTAAAGTCAGAAAGTTGTATCTTTTATACAGCGCTTACAAATTGAGTTCAAAAATTTATTTATTGATTTGTGGGGGCGGTGGGCGTGGCACCTAACATTTGTAATAAACTTGATCTGCGCCGAGTACATAGGAACCTTCATTCCAAATTTGGTATCTCTAGCGTTTATAATAGCTGAGATCTGTGTGTTCATCTGGTCAGACGGACATCCGGACATCCGGACATCCGGACATCCGGACATCCAGACAGACAGACATAGCTCAATCGACTCGGCTAGTGATCCTGAGCAAGAATATATATACTTTGTGGGGTCTGCCACGCCTCCTTCTGCCTGTTACATACATTTGCATTTTGCACAAAGTTAGTATACCCTTTTTGACCATTTTCAATGGTCGAAGGGTATAAAAAGGGACTGTTTTAAGTGTAACAAGAAACATAACACATTGCTACACTTAGAATTAAAACCTGAAAGCACAACAGCTGCTACCGCAAGTGGACAACAGTCAAGCTATATTCTGTTAGCCACTGCCCGAGTTTACAATTCAGGGCAACAATGGACGAAAGGCCGAATTTCGAGCTCTCCTAGACTCAGGATCTCAAATAAACGCCATATCAGAACGAGCTGTGAAGACATTGGGTCTTAAATCAACACACTCGACCATAAAAATCAATGGCATTGGAGGAAAGGTTCACACCTCCAACGCTCGTATCAATGTCATGCTGAAATCAAATTCTGGAGATTTCAGTTCTAGGTTGGAAGCAATGGTTTTGCCGAACATTGTGAATGACCAACCAACGCGTTATATCTCCTCCGATAGTTGGAAAGTGCCACAAAATATAACATTGGCAGATCCACACTTTTGGAAAACCTGGAAAAATAGACGTTCTTCTAGGAGCGGAACACTATTTCCAAATTCTGAATCAAGGACAAGTTGTAGTGTACAGCCTAGTATATTTTGATGGCTTTCAAGCTCAGGCTAAGGTGACTGATAGAAGCCTGAGCCCGTGGAGTTTTGGGTCCGGAGGATGTGCACTCTTGCTTTGCTCGGTCTAAGCTCGCCGGATTGGTCGGGGTTTTCCAGGCCAAACTCCCTAGTACATACTACGTCATACAATATAAGTGCACGGTTTAACTAGCATAGTGATAATATTTACAAGAATGACAAAATCGGTGCCGACACACCTTTTCAAATGAATACTGGAATTATTCATCAGAGGGAACTAGATGTTGTTGTCCCTCGTCTCTACCCACCCTACCATGGCAAAGTATCTGGCATTGCCCTTATATTCAAAGAATACGATAATTAAGTTACTTCATGTTGTCTCAGCGAAGATCCAGATAGACCCATAACAATGTTTAGTTATCCATATTCAATTCTATTTTTTTTTTTTCATATAAATTCATTTACAATTTTTAAATACATTATTCCTTTCTGTGAGAGGAAGTAAATCAAAATAAATGCAGTTAACATACAATTACTGCTTAAAGAAAGTAGGCCTTAGGCTGAGACAAACACGTGGCATTTATATATATACTAATTAATCATCAAACTACTGTGTAGACTCACTCATTTTTTAATTTTACTTTTATACATTTTTTTAATCATCCGACTCTCTCGAACGATGGGCCCATTGTACGGTTGTTGGGTAAAGTTGGAGGCTCTATTAAAGATACTCAGAAGAAATTAGATATATATGCCTACCATGTGTACATGCTCGTCCAATCAAAATCAAATTAATCGGCCATAAAATAGAGATTCATATATAAGAAGATTACGTTACTTAAGCTAGTTGTAATATAAATTTAATTTAGATTTATAAAGATTTCATTTCATTGAATCCATTTAAATTTGCATATATAGTAAGAACGGTTTGAATAACTTTAACTCATTGAAGTTGATTGAAACAATTTTAATTTAATTTCATTTTTGCTCTCGAGTTATAGAACTCATCCGCTGTGCTAATTTTAATTAATTTCTGGCTGTGCGTGCGTGTGTGACTTTCGCTTAGGCAGTTTGAGAAACATAGGTGACTTTCAAACTGTGCCTTGAAAACAGTTGCACTTCCGGCGCGGTCTCTTGTAACCAAAGATGAAATTGGGTTTGGAGCCGAAAACTGGGTGATTATGAAAATTGTTGCACCAGCATCGTACACAGAAATGTCATGACTTATCTTATACACATATTATCTAAGATCAGGCCCACACAACAGAACCAGTGAGAACTTTTATCGACCTATGACCTTGTCTGGATTTAACCAAGGTCGGCCGAGGTGGTTCGTCAGCCAGTGGGCTCCAGATCAGTTGAAGAAAGCGTGGCCAGGCCTTCAGACTTCAAAAGAAATACCGCCTGCCACACGGCTGAAAGAAAATCTTCACTTTAGCGAGTTGCACAATTATAGCACTTGAAAAATATCACCTTTTGAAGAATAAAACCTACTGGCACAATTATTGGAATTAATCCGATTTCTTCTGTCGCGCCAGAAAATTGCTGGTGATATAACCAGGAACCAGATTGCGGCGTAAGCTGTATTTGGCTTTTTTTTTTTATATTAAGACTTTTATTTAAATTTATCAGATCACAAAGACAATGCGTCTGTTTAACAAAAGAGCCGATCAGAAAGTGCGAGATAGATGAGGTAAAAGCTCTTTTTATAACTTCGAAAAAAAAAGCTTTAAGCTGGAGTTACGGTTGAATCACGATCAGCCAAATCGCGTGGGCGGCTTAAGAGAGATAAGAGATAAGTTATGCTGTGCTAACCGAGTTCAGTGCAAAAGAGGGACAATTTCGAATTTCGAATTATATTCGAAAGCATTCTGGGTGGGATACTACAGCGCAGATAATGGAACAAGACCTGTTCGAAGATGCATTATCTGAAGACCATTATATCTTTTTGCTTACTTGTATGTCTTTTAAGTGGAATACTCGAGAGGTTTCTCTTTCTCGTCTACCTAACTCGTAATAATACGGGCTTCGTTTTTTCTTTACCGACGCTGAAATAAACACAGGTGCGAGTTTTAGAACTAAACTTTTAATAGCATTACTCTGTGTGAAATTTCTAGCATATACTTTATCTCCTTCGTTTAATTGAGCTTGTCGACAACGTAAATTATATCTATTTGCATTTTCTTGATGTACTCGATCTATGGTTTCTTTGGCTATTTGTCGGGCCACTTTCAGATTGTCAGTTCTCTCTAATCGAGTGTCATCTTCCAACAAATCTAAGCGGCGTAACAATTCGTAATCTTGACCGTTTAGAATCATATTCTGGCCGAAGGTCAGAAAATAAGGTGAATATCCGGTACTTCTATGAAGAGTAGCTCTTAGTGCGCCACTAATGGCATTCAAATTCAAGTCCCAATTCGAGTGTTCAGTCCCAATGTAAGCTCGTATTGCAATCAATACCGATCGATTTAATCGCTCACTGGCATTAGCCTGCGGTGAATAAATCGCGGTGCATTCTTGGAAAACACCAAAGTATCAAGGAATTTCCGGAAATGGCGGATTTAAACTGCGGGCCATTGTCTGTTAAGATGCTTTCCGGCACCAAAAGTATAGAAAATTGATTGTTCTAAATATTCCCATAAATCTTAGGTGCTGTAAACTTTTTTAAAGGGCATAGAAAATGAAACTTTGTGTTATGGTCAACTATTATCAACAAACCAATATTGCCACTTTTCGAACTGGGATAAGGTCCTAAAAGGATCAATATACAATTTCTGAAAGGGTCGTTCCGAAGTGAGTGGTCTGCCCATCGGTGGTTTTAGGACTGTGTTTGGACTCTTGGTAGTTCTACAGACATCACATTCTGATTGTCGATTGCCGAATTTCGGCTGACCATACGCGGCCAAAAGAAATGTCTTTTTATTTTGTCAACAGTCTTACTCATTCCACAGTGTGCCAGAACTTGGCATATTATGTGCTGATTAAGTACATCTTCCACTAAGCCAGAGGGTACCCAAAGCTTCCATGAAAAATCTTCTTGACTCGGGTCGCCAGATGCGAATTGAGTCCTCTTACCACACATATTGTCAAAAAACTTTTAAATCAGGTGTTTTCGACTGATTTAATTTAATCTTTTCAATAAGAGATTGATATTCAGGCGAATTGAATTCTTTTGATTCTAAATCAATTGTTGGACCTTCTTTAAAAAAGGTTATGGATTCGATTGTAGGTTCATCTCTACGTGACAAGGTGTCAGCCACAACATTTTGCGAACCGCTTCTATGTAAAAAATGTCAAAAGTAAATGATCGTAACTTCATTGACCATCTGGCTAATCTGCCAGATAAATTTTTTTTGTCGCATGAGCCATTGAAGAGACGCATGATCGGTTATGACGAGGAATTCTGTCCTTCAATATAAGAACGAAACTTTTTATACCTTTTTATAACCGCTAACATTCTAGCTCCGTAACTGAATAGTTACGCTGTGCTTTAGATACTTTTTCGGACATATATGCTATTGGTAATTCGACTCCCGTCTCGTTTTTGCGCTAATACACAACCGATTCCATAGGTGCTAGCGTCACAAAGTAAGACAAATGGTTCAGAAAAATTAGGAGTTATTAGAATGGGTGCGACTGCTAAACAGGCATTTCAATTTTTCGAAGGATTCCTGGGCGTGCTCATTCCATGGCAAACCTTTTTCTGTTTTTAACAACTCCGGTCAGGCCAAAACTAACTGTGGCGTAATATCCACAAACCGCCTATACCATCCCCGCTAACCTAAAAATCTACGCACTTGCTTAATTGTGGTTGGAACTGGAAAGTCGGTTATGGCTTTTATTTTATCTGAGTTGGTTTTTATTTGTCCTTTGCCTATTGTAAACCCGAGATATGAAATTTCCTTCATGCAAAAATTTGATTTACCAACATTAATGATCGGATAGCCTTCCTCAAGCACAGGGCGATTTCTGCGAAGAAAGAACTAAATGCTGAAATAAAAAATCAATTCAGATAGAACCAGGAGATCGTCAAGATAAACGAACACACGTGTTCTTAGATGCGGTGGGAATGACTGTATCCATCAAGCGACATAGAGTTCTGAGCGTCATTGCGTCGAAACTCTAACGGCACCATTTTGTACTGATATAGCGGTTGTTCGGTATAGTAAAAGCCGTATATTGTCGTGATTTCTGGCTAGGGTATCTGCCAGTACGCATGTTTCATATCTAGACCAGTGATGAAACGTAAGCAGGTGGTAATCTACTTAAACCTCGCCGATAAGAGGGAGGATACGCGTCACGTTTTGTAACTTTATTCAACTTTCCCCGAATCGCCAGGACATAGACGGTATTTCCCTTTCTTCACTAAGACCGATCTCCTCTACCCCGGGTTAGTGGACTCTTCTACGACGTCGAGTGCCGCATCATTTTATCAACCTCGAGCGAACATTAAATTTTTCTATGGCTACAGAAACAGGCCAATGCCGCTGTTTAACGGGACCAGCCTCCACACTGATAGCATGTGTTGTTAATCTAGTTCTCCCTAAACCTTCGCAGCAAAAAGATGGAAATGTTGGCCATTACAGTTTGGAGTGTTGTTTTTGCTCAGGTGTTAAAATATGTAATTTCGGAGTATCTTCATTTTCCTCGGACGTTCCTATATCTAATTCGGAAATTAAAGGGGAATCCGAAATTTTATTAGCCAAACCAGCTTTCTTCCAAAAATCCATTCCTAGTATAATATTTTGTTTAATTTCAGGATTATAAATATTTCTAATTCAAAATTTTATTATTATATTTAATTGGGTGTTGATATTTTTCCTACTACTTTGCTTTCGGTTCCGTTTGCGGTTTTTATGACTCCTGAACACTTGCGAAAAAGTCTTATTTGACAAAAGCTTTGTGCTGCCGAACTGCCACTGCAACTTATTGTAGCGCCGGAATCCAATAATGCAACATACTCTTTTTCGTCAATGTGTCCATTGGTGGTAAATTCTAATATCAGACTCTAAAAATATAGCACTAATAATTTTTTTCCAATTACCCTGATCTCTGTTTCCCAGAAATTACGTAACCGCTTGGTTGAACTTTTGAGTTCTATTAATAGTTGGGTACTAGTATCTATTTCATTAAAAATCTTTCCTAGAAGAGAGATTACATTTATTCTATTTTAGTGGTAAGGGAATAAAGAATAATGAATGTGATTTTCTGGACTGAGCTGGGTTGTTTGTGTTTCAGCATCGCGAATTATATGATTGCTTATTAATTCTGGATGCTGAGTTTTCCGAAGTCAAATTTGAACTGTTATGGATGTGTCCGGCTGTTGTCAAGCTCTGACACATCCTTCCGTCATGTTTCCTGCTTGGGTACATTTAGGACAGACAGGCTTATAGATGTTCTTAGCTCCACAGCCGTAACAGAAAATACTAGGGGTCCTTACACGTAATCGACAAATTTGTCACCCTTGAGGCCGCAATTCAACATGTTGGTATTAAAGGAGTTGAACGACGCTGAATGGCTGTGATTTCTTCTGTGTCCTTCCTCAAAAATAGGTGTCCCCGCTATTTTCAGAACAACTAATCTCGGAAATCTGAGGACGTATAGCTTTGGTCTTTGGTTTAAAGAATTTCAAATTAGAATGTAAATTGTTCATGTTTTCGAATTGCTTGTCTGAGCCGTGAACGATCTGAAGAATAATTTAAATGGAAGTAATTCATGTTGAAAATTTGGCTTAGCATTCCGGATCAACAGTTCAACTAGCTCACCTTCGGATGGGGGAGTTCTGGGTCTGGCAATGAGATCTTCTATGACATAAATATTGGTAATCATCGAAAGCCTTCCCCATTTTCACCTTGGCGGCGTTTCTCTTATTTGCTCCCATATATCATAATCTGGTTCAAAAAAATCACTTTCTCTCAAATCTCTTTCCAAATTCTTTCGCAAAAAGGTGTTCCAAGTGGAAATTGGTGGGAACGGTGAAATTCTTCCAATACCAATCGTTGGGCTTTTCCGGTAAATAAAACAAGTACAAGGTTCGGTCACAAAGTAATTTTCGTCAGTGTCATCTGTTCAGATTCTGCCTATGTTAAAAGCATCACACGAACTCGAAATAAATGAACATCTTCCATTCTCATACAATTTCTAGAGCCATCAAACTTGATGTGCCAACTTTGTAAAATATCTTGGGACTTTTTCGGGGGAGATAACAGAGAGAATTTACGTTTTCCATTTAGAACGCTATTTCTCTTGGTGGATACACCAGGTAAAACTGATTGGGGGTTCATTTGAGACCCATCGTTGTTTCTACATGCTCTGATTATTATCGTTGAATATGTCTGGTGGTCTTAAGTCTGTTCTTTGATTAATTTTTAACAAAGCTAATTGTTCTCAGGGCGGTCGTCTCTAAATTACTTTATTCAAATATGAGGTTAGATTTTCACCATCGTTGCTTGATGTGCACTAATTGTAGATTGAACAAAGTTTGCAATATCTACAGGAGTTTTAAGAGACAAGTTAAAGTTTGTTTGAGTCTGGTCTTCACTAGAACATAATCTTAATCTACCACTTTATCATTGGATCTAGTGGTCATCTTAGATTTGGGAATAGTTACCGCCGGGGCCTGACCCGCTTTATGGCCTCCGTGGGCCTGAATTGCTTATACTACGAATTGAATCATTCCTACTACAGGTCTTTCTGAATCTAGTAGTTCGGGCAAAAGGGTATTATTCGAAAATCGTAATAAAGTTTTTGTGTACAATCACTAGAACAAGTGGGACATAAAGTGTTTTGATTTAAGATGTTCAGTGATGCAGCCTTTAAATGAAAGTTATGTAAACATGATGTTTTTTTTGTTATTAGATGTGTGGGAAGCAGTCATTACTTTCATTGCAAATCCCACAAAAAGGCCTCCAGCTGTAGGTAAGCGCCACAATGTCATCATTGGCTATGTCTTACCGACATTTTGATAATACAATTTTCCAAAATTAGGTAAAATCAATTCAGGAGTACAATAGAATATTATTTACCACAAAATGTCTAAATATACGAATTTAAATTTTTTATTTCAGCAAAAAATAGGTCTATCTTTCTTCTCTTCAACAACACAAAATAATGATAAATAATTTCCAGTAACACTTGCTATTTTTCAATTTAATAAGTATGTAAAACTGTGCAGATTCCTTTCGAAATATTGGACAAAATCCGTACAATAAAAACAGAGTTTTGTAATCCAAATATATAAGAAGTGAATTTTAATTTAAATTTCACATAAATTCCTCAGAACTGTCTAGTCTCATCCTGGTCGTCCAATCCCATTTGTAGAATTCAAACGCAAAAATCCAAGGATAGATTTAGAACTTTTCTTTAAAAAAACTATATGAAATAATTATGTAACCAAAACAAAATTTGCTAGAGTGATGTAAAGTCTTGCCGAGAAGTAGAGCGACGCAACCCAAACTTTCACCTTCTGGGAACTGGAAAATAGTTTAAAATCATTATTTTAAACTAATTAGTTTATTCCTTTTAAGCTATTTCGGCCTCTACGTTGGGCGCCATTTATATGTGTAGTGTACAGCCTAGTATATTTTGATGGCTTTCAAGCTCAGGCTAAGGTGACTGATAGAAGCCTGAGCCCGTGGTTTTTTGGGTCCGGAGGATGTGCACTCTTGCTTTGCTCGGTCTAAGCTCGTTCGGATTGGTTGGGGTTTTCCAGGCCAAACTCCCTAGTACATACTACGTCATACAATATAAGTGCACGGTTTAACTAGCATAGTGATAATATTTACAAGAATGACAAAATCGGTGCCGACACACCTTTTCAAATGAATACTGGAATTATTCATCAGAGGGAACTAGATGTTGTTGTCCCTCGTCTCTACCCACCCTACCATGGCAAAGTATCTTGCATTGCCCCTAATATTCAAAGAATACGATAATTAAGTTACTTCATGTTGTCTCAGCGAAGATCCAGATAGACCCATAACAATGTTTAGTTATCCATATTCAATTCTATTTTTTTTTTTTCATATAAATTCATTTACAATTTTAAATACATTATTCCTTTCTGTGAGAGGGAAGTAAATCAAAATAAATGCAGTTAACATACAATTACTGCTTAAAGAAAGTAGGCCTTAGGCTGAGACAAACACGTGGCATTTATATATATACTAATTAATCATCAAACTACTGTGTAGACTCACTCATTTTTGAATTTTACTTTTTTATACATTTTTTTTAATTCGCAACTCTCTCGAACGATGGGCCCATTGTACGGTTGTTGGGTAAAGTTGGAAGCTGTATTAAAGATACTCAGAAGAAATTAGATATATATGCCTACCATGTGTACATGCTCGTCCAATCAAAATCAAATTAATCGGCCATAAAATAGAGATTCATATATAAGAAGATTACGTTACTTAAGCTAGTTGTAATATAAATTTAATTTAGATTTATAAAGATTTCATTTCATTGAATCCATTTAAATTTGCATATATAGTAAGAACGGTTTGAATAACTTTAACTCATTGAAGTTGATTGAAACTAATTTTAATTTAATTTCTATTTTGCTCTCGAGTTATAGAACTCATCCGCTGTGCTAATTTTAATTAATTTCTGGCTGTGCGTGCGTGTGTGACTTTCGCTTAGGCAGTTTGAGAAACATAGGTGACTTTCAAACTGTGCCTTGGAAAACAGTTGCACTTCGCGCGGTCTCTTGTAACCAAAGATGAAATTGGGTTTGGAGCCGAAAACTGGGTGATTATGAAAATTGTTGCACCAGCATCGTACACAGAAATGTCATGACTTATCTTATACACATATTATCTAAGATCAGGCCCACACAACAGAACCAGTGAGAACTTTTATCGACCTATGACCTTGTCTGGATTTAACCAAGGTCGGCCGAGGTGGTTCGTCAGCCAGTGGGCTCCAGATCAGTTGAAGAAAGCGTGGCCAGGCCTTCTACATTCAAAAGAAATACCGCCTGCCACACGGCTGAAAGAAAATCTTCACTTTAGCGAGTTGCAAATAATTATAGCACTTGAAAAATATCACCTTTTGAAGAATAAAACACTACTGGCACAATTATTGAATTAATCCGATTTCTTCTGTCGCGCCAAAAAATTGCTGGTGATATAACCAGGTTCAGATTGCAGCGTAAGCTGTATTTGCTTTTTTTTTTTATATATTAAGACTTTTTATTTAAATTTATCAGATCACAAAGACAATGCGTCTGTTTAACAAAAGAGCCGATCAGAAAGTGCGAGATAGATGAGGTAAAAGCTCTTTTTATAACTTCGAAAAAAAAAGCTTTAAGCTGGAGTTACGGTTGAATCATACGATCAGCCAAATCGCGTGGGCGGCTTAAGAGAATAAGAGATAAGCTTTATGCTGTGCTAACCGAGTTCAGTGCAAAAAGAGACAATTTCGAATTTCGAATTTATATTCGAAAGCATTCTGCTTGGGATACTACAAAGTGTCATTGAAAAAGGACTACCCATGCTTCAAGACACCAAACTTGGATGGATCATCGCGGGCAAAATTCAAAATAAAGCCTCAACATCATCAATATGTGCGATGCTTACAGAACAGGAGAAGGTGGACGAACAACTAGCCAAATTCTGGGAATTGGACAATCTCCAGACAAAGAGCCCTTGTCTTTCGCCGATGGACAAGGAATGTGAGCGGCAATTTGAGCGGAACCTACAAATTGCCAAAGATAAAAGGCTCATTGTTCGGCTACCACAAATGGAGGATGCATCAGCGTTGGGGGAGTCTCATAACATAGCGTCAAGAAGATTCCTATCATTAGAAAAAAAGACTATTAAAGGATTCAACGCTAAAGCAAGGGTACATTCAATTCATGAAGGAGTATGAAGATCTTGGACATATGAAACAAGTGCCAATAGAACATATACCCAAACAACATTATTTCATACCCCATCACTGTGTACTCAAGCCAGATAGTCAAACTACAAAGTTAAGAGTAGTATTTGACGCATCAGCGGTAACATCATCTGGGAAATCATTAAACGATATTCTACGTAAAAGACCTACAGTTCAGAGCACGCTATTCTCTATACTGTTAAGATTCAGAACACACAAATACGTGTTCACAGCGGATATCGAAAAAATGTATCGTCAAATATGGATGAACCCAGAAGATCAACACCTACAGATGATTATATGGAGAAGTGAACCATCGGAAGAAATAAAATACTACCGACTAAAAACTGTGACATATTGAACAAAGGCAGCTCCATATCTGGCCACAAAATGTCTGCAATATTTAGCAACATGGGCGATGCGAGAATATCCTTTAGGAGCCGAAACATTAAAGAACGACTTCTATGTGGATGATTGTATCACAGGCGCAGAAACAATCCCTGAAGCCCTCCAGAAACAAAGGGACTTGAACCAAATTTTATCAAAATCTGGATTCAAGTTACGAAAATGGTGTGCAAACCACAATCAATTATTACTTGGTTTGCCTAAAGAAGACATTACACCCAACGTTCATCTGGAAGATGCAGCATATGAGGAGTGCAGCATTAACACACTGGGAATTACATGGAACCCAAGTTTGGACGAATTATGCTGCACAACACAAACTAGCAAAAAAGGAAATAATAAAAAGGCGAGATGTTGTCTCGGAAATATTTAAAATAGTTGATCCACTGGGATTATTTACGCCAGTGGTAATTAAAGCAAAAATCTTCATGCAGGAACTGACGAGACAAGGATATCAGTATGATGAAGAATTACCACAACCACAGCAAAAGGAGTGGAAAATATATCGAGAGGACCTCAAGGTTCTTAACGAAATTAAAATTGACCGACATGTCTATAAAAAACAAGTTCCTGTCCAAAGGGAAATACACACATTTGTAGACGCATCAGAAAGGGCATATGCAGCGGCAGTGTATATTGGCTCCATTCACAAGGATAAACGAATAAGCGTTCAATTATTATGCGCTAAATCCCGACTAGCACCGCTTAACGCTATTACACTTCCTCGATTGGAATTAAAGGCTGCCGTCCTAGGTGCAGAAATAACAAGCACGGTTAAGGAACAGCTATCCTTGGAGACCATACCTACATATTATTGGTCCGATTCAGAAATAGTATTATCTTGGATCAACAATCAAAAAACAATTAAAGACAAATTCGTAGCCACCAGGATAACAACCATTCAAGATGTGTCCACACAAAAGGAATGGAGACATATCCCAAGCGCACACAACGCAGCTGATGTAGCATCAAGAGGAATAACTGCTACAAAATTCAAGGATCACAGCTTGTGGTTCTATGGTCCACTATTTCTGCATGGACCTCCATCGACATGGCCATCGCCGTTTGTAGCAAAGGGAACTGAAGCATCCAAGGTCGTCCCTGAAGTCGTATTAGCAGCAACCAAATCAGAAAAATTGATATACACAATCAATCATGGAAACTCATACAATAAATTGTTGAGAATTGTTGCTTATATGATGCGTTTTCGAAAACGGAAAGCCAACGAACCAATACTACAATTGGAAGAAATAAATGAAGCCCAGAAGATAGTCATTCGTAATATTCAACAAAATGGCTTCATGGCAGAATTAAAGGATCTCCAGAAAAATCGTGAAGTGGACAGACACAGCAGCTTAAATGCTTTAGCACCATTCCTCGATAATGAAAATATTATTAGAGTAGGTGGAAGACTAGAAGCAGCAGAGATCACATTTAACGCAAAACATCCTATGTTGCTGCCATACAATGACCCGATAACAAAATTGATATTTGAGCAAGGTCATAAGGATAACATGCATTGTGGACCTCAAGCTCTTTTAGCAACAATGCGGCAAAGGTTCTGGGCCATTAAGGGAAAAACAATAGCCCGGAATATCGTGCAAAACTGTGTAAGATGCACAAGAGCCAAACCTAGATTAATCCAACAAATCATGGGAAATCTACCACCATTAAGAGTCACTCAAGCAAGACCATTTCTTAATGCTGGGGTAGACTATTGTGGACCGATGAAGGTTCACTATAAGCTCCGTGGAAAGCAACCACATGTAGCATATATTGCCATATTCTGCTGTTTTGCAACAAAGGCAGTGCATTTGGAACTAGTAAGCGACCTTACGACCGATGCATTTCTAGCGGCTCTTCGAAGATTTATCAGTCGACGTGGGAAGTGTCAGACTCTGCATTGTGACAATGCAACAAACTTCGTGGGAGCCAGCAACAAGCTCAAAAATCTGGAAGAAGCAATTCAGTCAGACAAGGCTAAAAGGCCAAAGAGCTGCAATCAAAAGGGAGTAACGTTTAAATCATTTATTCCTCCCAGAGCACCTCACTTCGGCGGACTATGGGAAGCAGCCGTTAAATCAGCCAAGCAACTACTTCTTAAAAATATTGACTCGTTAAACTTACATATGAAAAATTAGAAACAGTAGTAGTCGAGATTGAAGCAATATTGAATTCTCGACCACTAGTGCCGTTGTCAAACGATCCAAACGACGTGACTGCATTGACGCATGGACATTTTATAATAGGAGAACCACTGACGGCTCAAGTGGACCATGAACCATCGCAACAACCTGTTTCATTAGGACAGAGATGGACAGCAGTATCCAAGGTCAAACATCAGTTCTGGTCACAGTGGTCAACGAACTACCTACAGCAACTCCAAGAACGGCATAAATGGAAAAAATCATATGCTAATGTTAAAGAAGGCATGCTGGTGCTAATAAGAGAGGACAACACACCAGTTCTGCATTGGCCAATGGGACGTATCATCAATGCAATCCCTGGAAAGGATGGCTTCGTTCGAGTTGTGGAGTTAAAAACAGCAAGAGGCATCTTCAAAAGGGACATCCAACATATTGCCTACCATTATTTCCGGAAGAAGAACCGGATCCCAAGCATCCGATAGAAGAAGAAGAACAACGCGAAGAAGAAACAAAACCCAAACGACGGCAATTAAATATGCCATCACTGACAACCGCCAAATCAGCTCCACCAACCGAAGAGAACCTATGTACATCAATTCAGAATCAATATCGACGATTCTTGAACATATGTTCAACGGCCGGGAGGATGTACGATTTACATAACCGCAGAAAATCGTACGCTGCAGATGACACACGCTTACACTGCTATCTTAAGCAGATAGGGGACAGCGCGTTTTCACACTACCTAAATCAACAGTGACCCTTTACTGATATGCACTGACCCTCGCTGATATCACAACATATACTGACCATTCGCTGATATGCAGGCGGACTTAGTAAATAAGGACCGTTTATCTTTATGCATGCAGATGCACGATTTCGCACCATCTGCATGACAAAAGCAGCAGATATCATTAGACCTAAATAAATAACAGTTGTCTTTTATCATGTATATGTAACCTATGTAAATACTTAGCTTGTAAGAAAAATGTATATAAAAGCCTCAAGGAGGAAAATTAAATCAGTATGAAAAGTAACTCTCACTTGACTACTCAATTTACTCCGCAGCCCAATTTGTTTTTGTACTTATTGCGGCGACCTCTGCCACATGGTTATGCACCTGGGGCAAGCAAAATTAATAATAAACAATAAGATAAAGTTGATATTACTCCGACGTTGAGTTATATCAATCCAAATCTTAACTAATAGTTTGTAGAAATTAAAAAAATAGTATTTCTATATCTTTCTGCAAATGTATTTGATTTAATGCTTTCTATGATAACTCAATTTTTTTTTTCAATTTATTTTATGTGGCACTTCCCTGTTTTCAGCTTTGAGCTTAAATGGCTTGAAACGAGGCTTACAATTTATAGAATTTAACTTACATTTAAATTTGCTTGGAAAACTTGATGGCCTTTTTTTTCTTAATCATTATT